>JARYGA010001206.1:0-53688 GCA_030545235.1 Helianthus tuberosus
TAAGCATACGAAGGTGGTGGCTCATATCTTGGTTCCTCAAAGTATGAATATAAAGGCTCATACCTTGGTTCATCGAAATATGAGTATGAGGGAGGAGGTTCATACCTTTGGTCTTCATAGGTTGTGTATGAAGTCGATGGCTCGTACCTGGGCTCCTCATAGTAGGTTTGGATGGTTGATATGAGTGGCAATATTGAACCGAGTGCGGATTACGACAATTAGTGCAATAATTACTCCTATAATCATCCTCTTCATAGGTGTAGTTGTAACCTCCTGAGTATTGATCCATAAGAATCACTCAGTAGACCACAACCAAGTCTCGAGATCAGAAAACAAAAATAAAACGGAAACAGAGGCTGGACACGGCCCCGTGTTCAGTGGACACGGCCCCGTGTTCAGGATCTGTATCTGGGCGTTTTAATTAAATTTACTAATTTCGTTGAGCACGGGGCGTGTTCAGTGAGCACGGCCCGTGTTCAAGCTACTGTTACTGGGTGTTTTTATGAAAATGTGCAGCACGGCCCCGTGTACAGGTTACTGTAAATGCAAAACTACACTAAAATGCAGAAAAATGTGCGCACGTTTTAAAAAGGTTTTGAAAAACTGATTAGGCCGTCAATTTTAAGCTTTCTTAAAATCCTTGTGTCCCCGGCAGCGGCGCCAAAAACTTGATGCGTGTGAAGTGTTATATATATTAGGTGTATATTTTAAGCCCCTTTAACACTTTTTTAGTCAAGTTTTAAATTTATAAAACACGATATTTACTAACACTAAACACACATATGGGCAAGTGCACCCATCGTGAGCGTAGTATAGTGTTGGTAAGATACCGAGGTCGTCCAAGGACACAAGAGCTTTTAGTACCGGTTTATCCTCAACGTCTAATCAAATCAAAAAGTTTAGAAAAATGTTTTAAGCTAAAATAAAAACTAACTAAAATGCTGAAAATAAAAATAAAAAGAAAAACAGATAGACAAGATGAATCACTTGGTTCCGACTCGTGTATAGTGTAACCTTTGATTATTTCCGCACTTTTGCACTTATTTAAGAGATTATCTTAGTTATTGTAGTAGGCCCCTCTTTTGAAGGTGACGTTACCCTCAACCCAGTAGTTTGAGTCAGCAAGGATACAATCCTAAAGGGTCGGATTATTGAAAGATAATTAATTAAGTTATTAATGCAAATTATGGTAGGCCCCCCTTTTGGAGGTGACGTTACCCTCGACTAAGTAGTCTGAGTCAGCAGGGATACAGTCCTAAATAGCCGGGTTATAGTATTAATAGTAGTTAACTTATGAGGGGATCAAAGAGTTTGGACCCCCGCCATCCAATACCGTTAAGTATTGAAGGAGGTCCTACTAAACTTGACCCAGGTCCATTGCAGGACCTCTAAACGCTGAACAATGGCAAGACTCTTACCAAACCGTTCCCTTAACCCCTAACCAGGTAGCCAACATACCTCCATATAGACCGTGGAGATATGAATGGTGAAAATCTTTTATTTTATATAGACAGTAAAATAATGCCAAGACACCACGGACAAACGATAAGGAAGAATCACCTTCAACATAAGAAACTAGTTATTAAAGTCATTAATACAAAACCAAGTAAAAAGTGCGAAAAGATTAGAAATAAAAAGTATTACACTAGACACTTGTCTTCACCAAGTGATGTAAGAGACTTAGGCAAACATGGCCTTGATTGTCAAGAACTCTTACGATCAATCTTGGATCCCGAGACGACTCACACACTCTATGATGGACAATGGATGATGGTGGTGGATGATGGTGTTATGGTGGTGGTGGGTGGTGGGTGAAGTGTGAGAGAGGTGGTGTGCCAAGGGATGGTTTGAGCTTGAGCCAAGCACTCCTATTTATAGGCTGAACAGAAGCTCGGGCACGGCCCCGTGTCCAGTGGGCACGGCCCCGTGTCCACATCCTTCTCTTTCTTCATTTAATGCAGCTTGTCTTATTAGTTGACCACGCCCTCGTGTCCGCTGAGCACGACCCCGTGTGCAGAAGAATCTTTGTACTATGCAGATTTTCCTGGATTGTGCGAATCTTATAGTTGACCACGGCCCGTGTCCGCTGAGCACGGCCCCGTGGTGGGTAATAGAAGCTTCTACCACTTTGTCTTTTATGCTGACACTTGGGCACGCCCCCGTGCTGGCTGAGCACGGGGCGTGTTCAGTCTTCTGACCTCTTGTTTTGCTTGGGAAGATGCTGTCATGGGGTCGGGCATGTCTGTTGGTGCACTACATCTGTCGACTTCGTATTGTATCGAGTCTTAGACTATTTAGAATAGATCAGGGCACATAGAACGAGAAAATGTAATAGATTTAGTGAAGATTTCGCTTGAACAATAGTTTAAGTTGAAGGTTTCGCTTGAAGCAGCTCAAGCGAAATCGTTTCATCAGATTTCGCTTGAGACATGCTGATGTCCATCCCAAGCGAAATCTCAAAGTCTATATATAGGGGTTCAGTGTCAAGCGAAATCATGAGATAATTAGAGAAGATTTCCATACCGAGGTGCTGCCGGTGTGAGAACTGATTGTAATTGCTTTCATATCAATACAATTCAGTGTTAAAGTGAAGTTTTAGCTGTGTTTAAGTCAAATACTTGTTTTCCGCACCTGTATTTGATGGAATTCCTCTGAACCGACTCATTTAGGTCGTGAACACGATCCTCACAATTGGTATCAGAGCCTGGAGGAGGAGTTCTGCAATATTCAGCCAAAATTCATCTCATTTTTTTACTTCTACATCTTCTTTCATCAGTTCAGAAATTTTACACGGTAAAAAAACTATTCAATTTCTCACGGATTGTTTAAAAGTACTAGATAACAAACCCTTGAAAGTTTCACAGCAAAATTCGACTTAAAAGTGATCAAAATCGACATTTGAATGGAGTTCGCTTGAACAGTTCAGTATTATTGGACGATTTCGCTTGAAATTTCAAGCGACACTTAACATTTCGCTTCAAACAGAGTTCATTTTCGCTTCAAGATTTTCGCTTCAAGGTGTTCGCTTCATTCAGGATCGCTTCAAAGTATTTCGCTTCAAGAACTTCGCTTGAGAGTTGTTCAGTTTGTCTATTTCGCTTGAAGGGTACCGCTTAAAAGATAGTATTTCGCTTGAAAGTGTCTGAATCATGGACAACGATTTTCATAACGCTTTTGCAACATCGTCCAGTTCATCTTCCATTGCTCAGAACATGAATTCTGAAAATGAAATGGGGACTACTCAGAAACCCCCGAAGCTAATGGGAATTGAAGAATACTACGGATGGAAAGATAGGTTCGAAAACTGGGTGCAGGCAAATCATTTGAGATCATGGGAATGTATTTTAACAAAGTATGCTCTACCATTAACCGAAATGCAGACTGAAAAACAGCTTTCAGATTTTAGTAAGGAAGAACGGGAAATATACCGAGCTGAAAAAATGATGATCAGTTTACTTCAACAGGCCATCAAAGAAGACATCTTCATACTACTTCAACATGACAAAACATCACAATCAATATGGGATGCTCTAAAAATCAAGGTTGAAGGCAGTACTAGTATGATTAAAAGCAAGAAGGCATTGCTTAAAAAGGAATTTGATTTGTTCACAAGTTTGCCCGGAGAAGATACGAAGAAACTCATTGAACGATATTGTCATTTAGTGAGAACAATGTCAATGATGAACATTAAAAAGGAAAATGATGAATGGGTGGATAAACTTGCTGATGCATTACCTCAGAAAGAGTGGGGAACTTATTTGATGATACTGAAGAATACTGGAGTTTATGATAGATTGTCGATCTCTCAGTTCATTGAAAAGATTGAAAGTCAGGATTTGGAACAGCAGAAGATTGCAAGGATGAATAATCCAAGTGGTCAACAAGATGTAAAGATGTATTACAAAGGTAGTGTTCCGACTTTAGAAGCTGAGAGAAGTCCGAAAATTCAGACTGCTTATAGTGTTGGAGATTCTACAGAAAAGACTGATCAAAACTCAAACAAAAGCAACAGTGGTTTTTCATTGTATCCGAGTGTTAATCCGAAAAGCTCATCAGAAAGTTTTCAATCTCGAAGCACAAAGATGGGAAATGGTTGTGTGATTCAATGCAACATAGCTCTAAATCTTCCAGAAGGTCAAAGTTTTTCTAAAGACATTGCGAAAGATCATATGGCATTACTTGGTTCCGTGCTTATCTCATATGAAGGTTTAGTGGCTGGTCGAATTGGAAATCCTATGCTTACTAAAGAGGATTACGACCAAATAGATGCTGAAGAGATGGAACTAATGGATATTAAATGGTGTCTTGCAAGTGTTCTTAGACGTGCTGAAAAGTTCAAGACAATTACTGGGAGAAATGATTTTCTTGATGCTTGTGTTTCTACTTTAGGTTTTGATAAATCTAAAGTTACTTGTTTCAGGTGCAGGGAAAAAGGTCATTTTAAACGGGAGTGCAAGAACAAAGAAGTTAGTGGTGCTCAGAATCCATTTGGAAAAGACGATTACTATCGGAAAGCCATTTATCAGCAGGTTGGTCAATCACAAGATTCACAGACAGCTCATGGTAGAAAGATTGAGGATTCAAAGAGAGGATGTTTGGTAGATTTCAACTGGAAAAATTATATCTCTCCTGATAACAAAGCATGCATAGTTGATCAAGATGATGAAAAACTACCAGAAGGCTTCAGCTGGGATATGTTTGTTGATGAAAAGGGTGATTTTAAAGCTTTCATTGCCAAGATTGTCCGAGAGCCAGATTTGTTTGCTACTTGGATGAGATCTATTGGAGAGAATGTGAAAAGTGAAGACGAAAAGTCTGTGTCAACAGATGAAGAGGCAGATAGTACTGATAAATTTTCAGAAAGATCTGGAGAAATTTCAGAAAGTGCTGATGCTGAATTTCTAAGCACTGATGAGAGTGTGCAGAATGATATTACTTCAGAAAAAGAAGTTGTTTTTGATCAAACACCATCTGATTCTAGTGTATCAGATGCTGATTCTGAAAAATTTGTAGAGTTTGATCAAACACCAATGGAGAGTAGCAGTGATGATGAGGAAGAAAAACATATTAATATTGCTAAAAATCATCTTTCTCCTGAAAGTTTTCATTTCTATTTTGCAGATCGCATGGAGAAACTGAAGGAGAAACAGGCTGCAAAAGAACAACAACAAGATGTGAAGGTTGAAACTGTTATTCAAACTGAAGAAGTTAAAATTGTGGGTAATGAAAAGGTGACTGAAACTAAGAAGGTAACTGGTGAAGAAAAAGTCATTGAAGTGGTAAAGACAATCGAGATTGAGAAGATTGTTGAAGTTGAAAAGCCTTGCAAGAAATGCTTGGAAACTTGCAAGAAGTGTGAAGAAAAAGATGTGACGTTGTTTGATCGGGAAAGATTGATAGAAAAGCTATTATCTGACATCAGCTATGTGAAAGAATCGTATAGCGTGTTGAACAGAACTGTGACAGGTCTTCAAACAACAAATTCTGAAAGAGAAAAAGCTTTAACAATGACGAATTCTACGTTAATGGCAAAGCAAAAGGCAATTAATCATTACATCGAAGAAAATGCTAATCTAAAGCAAGAGTTGGAAAAAGAAAAGATCGAGAATGAAAGGATCAGAAGGTTATTACTGAGTTATTCTTGTTCTGATTACGTCATTGATCGAGTTTATCCTACTGTTGCAGGTTTTGAAGCATTTCAGGATGAAAAGACAAAGAATGAGACTGGTAAGAAATCGACTGTTAAATACAACAAGTGTCCACCTCCTATCTGGGAAGGGTATTCTCCTAGAAAACCAAATGAGGAGCAAGTTGAAAAAGCAGTCAATATAAAGTTAAAATCCGAGACAACTGACGTTTTACCAGATAACATTGACATCACGTTTACCTCGTCTGATACTGATCATGAGTCTGAGTTAATCAAAAAGGTGGTCGATCAGGTGTTGGATACTGAGGAGATGTCTGAGTCAAAGTTTGAGTCTGGGGGTTCAAGTTCGTCAGTCAACAATTCAAAATCATCGGAAAAACGGTCTTACAGTAAAGAATTTTTGTTATCAAAGACAAATTTGAATGATGAAACATTTGAAGTTGCATATACTTTAAATGATTCGGACAAATTATACTCTGACAAAGAGTTTCCGATTAAAAGTGTTCATTTTGACATGATCAAAAAGGTTTTCAAAATGACGGAAATTAATTTTTCTGAAATTAAAGATCTAAAATCTACTGAAAAACCTAAAAAATATACTTCTAGAGTTCAACAAAGGTTAAACAAGAAAAAAGGGAAAAAGAATTATAATTCTGATTCTAGTTTTCAAAAGAAAACAAATCAAAATTGTAGTTACAAAAAGAAAGGTCTTGGTTTTACTCCACCTGAAAATTGTAAAAATGAAAAATATGTTAGAGATTTTAAATCAAAAATGACATATGTTGCAGGAAAAAGCTATGAAGAGGAGACAAATAGCTTATTTTGGAGAAAATCAAATCAAGAGTTCCTTGCTGAAAGGAAAAGGACAGGAACTGGAGTTTTTCAACCAAAAGACACAAGAACTTGTTTTCAATGTCAAGTTGTTGGACACATCGCTCACAATTGTCCAAACAAAGTCAACAGAAAACAGGGAGTATCTGAAAAACTTAAAGAAAAAGTGGTTGAAAAGAATGTTTTACCAACTACAAACTTCAAAATTTTTGAAAATTCAAAGAATGAAGTTGGTGAAAGTTCTAAAAGTTTATACAAAAAGAAGGCAAAAGACAACCAAAAATGGATTGTTAAAAAATCAAATGAAAAATCTGGCAATGAATCTGATTCCACAAAATCAGAGGAGTCACAAGATGAGATCAAAGATTTGATGAATGATGTTGATATTAAATCATTGAGTGTGGAAGAGATTAAACAAATGGTTGATAAAGTTGAAAGCTCAGATTTTGATATTGAAAAAACATTCAATGAAAATGTTAAGAAAATTTTCAAGAAAATGCTTGATGGGGAAGTAAAGGGGGTTAAAGATTTTTATGCAACTAAAAAGGCAACTTACAACCCTACTGCACAAGAATTGGAAGCCACCAAGTCAAAGAAGACTTGGGTGGAAGTTTGCTTTCCTTAAAGTCTTAGGACTTGCCGGAGATCCCAAGTTTATATCGTGGATCAGGAATCGGCATTTTTCTAATATTTGAAATTTTTAGTTGAAAATTTTTGATAGTGTTTGGATGTTTACAGGTTGTATGACTACGCCGGAGCTTCCAGGTTGGTAAGTGAGAAGCAGGAATCGGCATTTTGATTGGTAAAATGGTGATGTAGATGTAACATTCCTACAAGTGGTATTGTGTTCTACATGTGGTAATTTTTATAATTGATATAGATGGTGCGTACATGCAAGTGGTAAATCAGGGACATTAATTTGTACTTGATCTGCTACAATTGGTTAAGAATAGACAACGTGATGAACCACACTCCGAACCTACAAATGATCATATTATCAAAACTTATTTTCCGGAAAAATCATTTTGATTAAAACAAACTTAAGTGTTTTGAAATCTAAATGAGAAAATAGTTTTGTGATAGGGGAAGTTCTGATTGTTTATGTCAAATGAATGGCGATTTGATGCGATTCGATATCAGTTGTCATTTTATTGTACAGTTTATTTTCAAATTTCCTAAAATGTGTTTGCATTTTAGGGGGAGTAAAAAGGTTCAGAAAATCCAAAAACATTTGAAAATTTGAAAAAGCCAAAAACATGATAAATTTAAAAAAATGAGTTTTTGTTGCAAATAGAGGAAATGATAGTACATCAGTGGATTATCACAACATGCTAAAGAAATGTAAGGAAAAATGTGATAAACAATCTTACTGTGGATATGTCAGTAGGTTTTTGCACATTTAGTAGATTGTGATGAGATATAAACATAAATTTCAAACTTGCTTGTTCTGTGGGTTAACACAAACTTGGATATATAGGTAACCCCTGAAATCTTGTTTGAAAGGTCCCTTATTCTGAGATACTAGGTCTTTATACTCAGTGATATCTGGGGTATTATCTCGGGACTTCTGATTTTGCGGAAGCAATGGCCTAGTCCCCGGAGAATACTTTACATTTGCTTGAAATATAGCTCACCCTCAGCTAAAAATGATGAAACATTGAAAAATGCTAATCATGGCTGTTGAAATAAAAGATCCTCTAAAGGGGACACACCAAAAGTCGAAGCCGTCATCTCTCTGCGTATACGGGAGTATCGACCTGAGCTCTCACGGCCCTCGTACTATAATTTATTCCCTTGACAGATATCATCTGTGGTATATTCACCTGTAAGACTGAATATTGGGATCTGGATACGGGAGTATATTCAAGTAGTGGGACACACGGATAGGTTTAAGTTGCTTAAAACATTAATATCGTATCTCGGATCAGTTGAACTTTGTGTGAAAATTTAAGTGGACAAACATACTGACAATCTAGGTAAATTGTTTAGAACTTAAAATGAAATGAAGCTTAACGGTGTTAGTGATATGTTTCATAAACTGATATGATTCTCTTGCACAAACTCACAAAAATATTGTTTGTAAATATTTCTTTATTACATTCCTTTACAATCAAAAATTAAAAATTTTAGTGTGTTTTAGCATAAATTTTGAAAAATACAAAAAGATTTTCGATAACTGATATTGGAAAGCTGATTGTCAAAATTTCAAGTGCTAAACATGATGATTTGGTTGTGAGGGGGAGTGAATCTTAAATGTCAAAAGGTTTGTTAAAATTCTTACAATTTTTTTTAAAAAACCTACATTTGGTTCATCATTAGTTTTTGATATGAGAGAGAGTTATCTGATTATATCAGAATGTTGGTGAATTTAAATTGTTAAATTTAGAAAATTTATTTCTGGGTTAAGATTGTTACAGGTGAGCCAGGTTAATTCATTCAAAGCTTACAAAAGTCAGACTCTGATCATGAATCTAAAAGTTTGCTAGCTGCTGATGCTGATGAACTTAAGGAATCAAGAGATCTGATCAAGAGAATTAGATAAAAGCCAGGCAATGATCTTGTAAACAACATTTGAGTCAGACATTGATCCTAAAGCAGATGTTGCTGAAGAACAAATGAATACCAGCAAATCGTGAGGGGGAGTCTGATAGTGCCAGGTGATGTTGGAGAAAGAAGATAGAGAGAGAAAAGCCCGGAGACTGATCAAGAATGAAGATGTGAAGACACAGTATTGGTGTGACTCGATAGTCGACTCGTCAACATCTGAGGGGGAGTCTGTTGGTGCACTACATCTGTCGACTTCGTATTGTATCGAGTCTTAGACTATTTAGAATAGATCAGGGCACATAGAACGAGAAAATGTAATAGATTTAGTGAAGATTTCGCTTGAACAATAGTTTAAGTTGAAGGTTTCGCTTGAAGCAGCTCAAGCGAAATCGTTTCATCAGATTTCGCTTGAGACATGCTGATGTCCATCCCAAGCGAAATCTCAAAGTCTATATATAGGGGTTCAGTGTCAAGCGAAATCATGAGATAATTAGAGAAGATTTCCATACCGAGGTGCTGCCGGTGTGAGAACTGATTGTAATTGCTTTCATATCAATACAATTCAGTGTTAAAGTGAAGTTTTAGTTGTGTTTAAGTCAAATACTTGTTTTCCGCACCTGTATTTGATGGAATTCCTCTGAACCGACTCATTTAGGTCGTGAACACGATCCTCAAAATGTCACGTCTTGTTCCTTTTCTTGTATTTATGTTAGATTTTGATGTCTTTTTGCTTCTTTTGTTAATTTGAGCTCATTTAATCATGAAAATACAAAAGGAAGACAAAAGCACACTTTTTCCAACATTAGTACTAAAAAAGGGTTAGTTTTATGCCACAATTGATGTAATTTATATGTTGCATTTTGCACACATCAAGTATACTCGATCCCATTTTACTCTTTAAACACTTTGGGATGCAACATGTATTCTATATTTTAATCACACTTGAAACTATTTGAATCAGTCTTTATCCATATTTGAACATGAAAATATATGATGCTTGTTAATCTCGTATGTGATGTTAAACTTTTCGTGTCTATATGCTCATTAACTTCGTACAAGCCTACCTTAACAATTATAGCGCTATAGGAGTAATGCACCGCCCACGAGTCTTGGGGTATTGTTAAGTTAAACATGTTACCTCCCATTATTCTATTTGGGACAGGTTATTTTAACACATTGGATTCTTGTGTTTGAACATATACTTGACACCGTTACAACATACTAGTAACTTGCATATTGTGATTCATGTTAGATACGAGCCTTAGCCTATTTTAAAACTATTTTTATGCTATGTATCAAAACTTGTATACTCGCCTTTGCTTTTACATTGAACTCTATTTAATATATGTTGCAGGTTCGATAGACAAGATGATGCTAAGTGAAGAAACAAGACTTAAGTGGACTTAGAAACACACTTAGATTAATCTATTTTGTATTATATGTTTGAAACAATGTTGTTCGTATTTGATTCTTGTATGACATTTTAGAAATTTATGAAATTCGAATTTAATTTATATTGTCACATAGTGTTATGAAGTCTCTTGCAATCTATTTCATCTCATCCCGATGTTTCCGCCATCGGTTGGGGTGTGACAGATTGATATCAGAGCCATAACTATAGGGAATTAGGAAAAGTAGGAATGCTTTTACCTAGTCTATAGTTTTAGAGCCTTAAATATTATGCTTTGTTTGAAACTACTTGCATGCTACTTTATTTGTTTCTTAATTACTCTCTTTGGTCTTTTAAACATATATGTCACTTATGTGTTAACACTTGACATGCTATCCTTTGAGACTAATGCTTGTTCTATTATGTGTTGATGCTTGTTTTAACGTTCTATTCTTATGTGTTAGTCTTGACATGCCTTCTTATGTTTTATTACTTGTTCATTTATTTCCTTCACATGCGTTTTCTAAGGCTTTTGTTTGATTATTCTAAATCCGACAACACTCATATTATACAAACGACTCTCATTCCGTTTAAATTCTATTGTTGCATGAAATTATACCATTAAGTTAGGGGTGAAACCACATCTTAATGGAAATTTCAAATTTCAATTTTAAATTCTAGTGGACCCTCGTCAACGTGTCGAAATTTAATTTTGACCCGACGAGTACCAACCACATTTAGGGTACAAAGTCGTCAAGTTAGGGGTGAAACTCGCACCTCGTCGACTAGTCCCACTCCTTGATTTTATAAATCCCGCTAAGTCTCGAATTTTCGATTGAATTGGGACATGTAATAACCGGAAGGGTGAATACCGTTAACCGACTTATCAGCGAAAGCATACCACCTACTAGGCCAAAGCATGTTTCCCAATTTCAAGAGACCTTTCGACCACTTTGGTTAGTCAACGTTCCGTTTTGGAACCATCCAAATTTTAATCGAACTTACGCTTTATTATTTTCAAATCTTTTATGATGAAATTATCTCTTGTCAATTTTGAACCATTTTTTAGATTTCACTTTTGCGCATACATCATACTATTACTTTTCATACGATTATACATTATAAGCATGCATAACTTCTCGTAATTTTATTTACATTTTTTTGTAACAACAAGTGGAGACATATCATCAAGATAGGAGTGATTTCCTTACCTTGACGATTAACTTCGCTTCTTTTTCTCATCTTACAACGACCTCGCTAATGGGTTAGGGGTGATTCCCTTACCTAGGTGATCGTTACCGATACTTTCTTTTAATAGACTATATTATGTAAACCCGGTCATGTTTATATCTAAATCGTTTATCATTAGTCAAACCTCTAATTATTTCAAAATGCATTATTTATATAAAGGAATTTCTACGCTACCATCTATTTTCATATAGCTCACATACACACAATTCTTAACTTTTTCGTAGACGCTTGTTCTTCAATGTTCAAAATTTCATGAAATGCTACTCATCAACTTAGTCAGTCTAATAAATCTATTGCCCACGAAATTTCGTATTCAACGTCATTATTAAAACACGGTCTCCTCACAACATTAAACTAGAGATTTTTATTTTCAATTGGGAATCAACTAACCTTTTTTCGCACACGTCTATAAAACGTTACAAATTTTATTCAAACATTTACTAAAACTTATTTCAAAATTCAATAAAACATCTTATTAAAAGTCGCTTTTCGACAAACACTAAGCTCATATATCAAATTCCTTTTCTAAGGATCAACTTTTCGCAAGAATCTATAAACTTCAAAATTTTTATACAAAGTTATTTAAAACGGTGCAAACTTATTAATCCCTAGAACTTTTCAAAACCTCACTCGATACGTCAATTAAATTCAAAACACGTGGGCAACGAAACTTCATAGAAACCAATAATTTTCAACTATATCAATTCTTTTAAAAACCATAGTAGCATTTACATTCTTTTACAAAGTACCCTTTCGCATAATCCAAAGATGTTTTATATTCTCTTTACATTCACAAACTAGATTTTACGTTACATGACAACTCAATCTATTTTAACTTCACGTTTTGCTCAAACAACTATTTATGCATCTCATCTTACGTGTTTTAGTTTATATCTAGCGACAATTTCACAGATACCCCTCATTTTGTTTTCATACTCAAAACTTCTTGGCCTTTTACATGCTTAAATTCGTATATTACGATTAATACCATATACAAAATCATTACTTATTACACTCATATCCATATTCGTATTTATACATCTTATGGCTACACTTATATTTATACTTACACATTTATGTTTATTTTCATAATCATATCCATATTCATACACTTTATATTATACTCATGTTCACAAATTATACATTTACATTATACTTATGTCCAAGTTTATATTCATATTAATACAATTATACTTACACTCACATTTATACAATTACGTTTACACTAATATTCATATTCATGTTTATACTCATACACCCCACTTATACTTATACCTATACAACTATGCTTAAACCTATATTAACATCCATATATTTTATTCATACCAATACAATTATGTTTACACTTATATTCATAGTTATACTCGCATTTACACAATTTATGTTATACTCGTACTCATATGTATGCTCTCATTTATACGATTTATTTTATAGCCACATCCATTCGTTTATGCTCAAATTTGTACTCACATTTATACTCATTTTTCGTACACGTTTTGCTTATACTTGTGCTCATACTCTTGACATGCGTGTTGTGATTATGCTCACGTACGTGTTCATATTCGAACTTAAACTCTGCTCATGCTTGTTACTCAAAACTTATACTTTGCACCTGTACGCAAAGCGAAACCCGAGGGATTCACTTACGTTGGCCTTATACTATTTGGAACGCAAACATGTTTATATGCTACATTTCTTTACACACACAATCTTATTTTCAACATTTATGTTAACCTTGATTTATACGCAACTAGTACAAGCTATGCGGATCATGCGACAATTGGTATAATCGCGGGTGCACACGGGGTTATGGTAATGGACGCATGAGAACCATAGAGTGTACTACTGCGTATGGTAACACACGAAACGTAACATGACACCGAATACGAGACGGACGAAATATGGTCAAAACATGGCGGATACGCCACTGGTACTTCCTATATATAAGTGTTTTCACCATGTTACCAAACTTTCGTAAAACGTGTCATGGGAAATTCAGTGTTTTGCAGACCTTTTTGGACCTAATACAAGCTTTAAACAACTCACAAACGCGTTATATCTGATTATCCACGACGAGACTTCATTCTTAGCAAGCTACTTTCGTCTATCCAATATTTATGCCATTCTTACACTTACATTCATTAAGAGTCAATCGTTCACTTCCATGCCCCTATTATTCTCCATTATTCTTTTCCTTCATACGAACCTCGTTCACAATCAAGTCTGTTTAAACGTTCGAATCCTAACTTATCTCCTTACCTCTAAAACTATCCTTTCTATTCATTATTTTTGTGTAAACATACTTAGTAGACCATTATCACTTTAGTTAAAATACCAAACCCTCTCGTTCCTCCCAATGAACAAATTTTGCAAATGTGTGACTTTACACTATCCTTAAAACTTTCTACGCAACTACCCCACTTTCATTGAAGACAAACCATTTCAATACAAAGATCTCCTTCGTAAATACGATACATTTTTGAAACACCTCAGAAGTTAGTTATTCAGAACTTGTTTAACTCGTTTTACCTATACACGTTTCACTCATGCTTATGCCGCAAAACCGTTTTAGCCAAACAAACTCTTTTACAAACCTATTTTACCGCTCTTCAAAATTTCACCCTTTCAAAATATTTCAAAATTTCCAAGTCTCAATTTCCACCTTTTACCAAAAACACTTTCAAGTCTTCCTCTTGAATAAATTTCGGGACGAAATTTCCTAAAGGAGGGGAGACTGTAACGCCCTGCGTTTTCATACTCTCTATATTTGGAAACCTTTGCTTGTAATCCTATTTTTGGAAACTTTGTGTTTTTTTAATCATCCTTTCATTAAAATCTGAGACTTGAAACAAAATGAAATTCACGTTTGAACGATATATTATCCAATACTCTTGGTTCGTTATTACACAATGAAACTCGATGCTCGTTAAACTAGTTGAAACTCGTAAAATAATGGAAGTCGAATCCTAATTTTTGAAACTTGGAAGTTTCGCGAAATGGTTAACCGTTGAAGAAATCTTGCATCTTTATATTAATTCGTTATAAATATGGTTATTTATCCGTTATTTAGTTAATTAAATTAATTGATAATCTAGTTAGTCCCGTTAGATTTTAAAGTTAGAAAATACAAGTTAACCTAGTTAGTAAACCAAGTTAAATTACCTAATCATTTACTTAGATAAACTAATTGATTAACAGATTATATAACTTAGTTAGTTAGTTAAACCATGGGGACCATTTGTTCAAAATTACTAAGTTAAAGCCTAGGGACTGTTTGTGTAATTGTTGAAAGTATAATGGTTTAAAAAAAAAAAAAAAAATAAACCCTCCAAAAAACCGCTGACAACGGGACTCAAATCCGGGTCACCGGCCCAACCAAACACACGCATAACCAGCTGAGCTGGGTCTTCACATCAAACACAACCCGGCTCCAATTACATTTAAAAACTCGCTCAGTTGATCCCTGGCGGCCCGCGACAAACGACCCGTTACTTCGTCGCGGCCCGCGACGGCCCAAATCCGCAGCCACGACCAGAACGTGTTTCGGCTTATTTTTAGTGGGATTTTCATGTTTATTTGAGTTTTAAACCTTGTTTTAACATTTAATATCCAACTACAACCTAACCTAACACTCCCCAATAAATACCACACCTCTTCCAAGCTTCATACACTTTACAAACCCACAAAATCACACTCAAATCCCTCTCAAAAGCTGCTGAAAATCAAAATTCGGACAGAAGTGTAGCAAGTTCTTCAAGAGAGCATAACTTCTTCATTTCTTGGTCTTTTTCAGTGATTCTTCTTCCCACTTGCTTGGATTGACCTTAGGAACATTTCCAGAGGTTTTCCATGGAAAACCAAGCCCTGGAATGCCCTCGAAAAGGTTCCAAAGTGGACTGTTTTTTTATTTCTCACTTAAACTTAATTAATCTTTGTTGAACTTGAGTCTATCTCATCTCAAACCTATGTTCTAATGCTCATAATCAATTGAATGGTTAGTTGGGCTTAAAAACAAGGCTGAGAAATGTTAAATCAGAGGTTAAAACCTCACAAACATTCTGTTTTAGTTAGGGTTTTACCCACAAGAAGTGTTCAAGCTTGAAGCTTGATGTATGTGTGATTGTTAGACTAGCATGGGCTATCTTTCATTAAAATCCACCCACTTCTTGATGTTTTCCATAGATTTAGATGTTCATATTTCATTATTTCTTGTAAGTTCATGACCCTGCTTGTTGTTTATAACAACAACTGTAGTGGTGAACAATAGAGGTACCTAAATGGGAGCTTTGTTCTTCATACCTCATGTATGATACTTAGAGGTGCCTAAATGAAGACTTTAATATTCTACCTCATGCTTGACATATATGATATAGTACATTCTATGTAATACCTATGTAACATACAAACCGAACGTTTGATAATGAACAAGTGGACATTGTCAAGTTAGTAAGTTTATCATCTAGGCATCATATGTGATAGATGATTATTTTCATATGTCTAATTTCATGTCCATAAACTTCAAACCCGTAAACCCTAATGTAACAACCCCTTAAAATTCCGAATCGAACATATTCAACCCTCTAGTCTTAACAACTTCGTCACATTGGATAATCGGAAAGCATATGCAATTTTGTGAGTATACTCGATCCCATTTTACTCTTTAAACACTTTGGGATGCAACATGTATTCTATATTTTAATCACACTTGAAACTATTTGAATCACTCTCTATCCATATTTGAACATGAAACTATATGATGCTTGTTAATCTCGTATGTGATGTTAAACTTTTCGTGTCTATATGCTCATTAACTTCGTACAAGGCTACCTTAACAATTATAGCGCTATTGGAGTAATGCACCGCCCACGAGTCTTGGGGTATTGTTAAGTTAAACATGTTACCTCCCGTTATTCTATTTGGGATATGCTATTTTAACGCATTGGATTCTTGGGTTTGAACATATACTTGACACCGTTACGACATACTAGTAACTTGCATATTGTAATTCATGTTGGATACGAGCCTTAGACTATTTTAAAACTATTTTTATGCTATATATCAAAACTTGTATACTCGTCTTTGCTTTTGCATTGAACTCTATTTTAATACATGGTGCAGGTTCGATAAACAAGATAATGCTAAGTGAAGAAACAAGACTTAAGTAGACTTAGAAACACACTTAGATTATTCTATTTTGTATTATATGTTTGAAACAATGTTGTTCGTATTTGATTCTTGTATGATATTTTAGAAATTTATGAAATTTGAATTTAATTTATATAGTGTTATGAAGTTTCTTGCAATATATTTCGTCTCATCCCGATGTTTCCGCCATCGGTTGTGGTGTGACAGATAATTACCTCTCCGGCAAGACTGGGTATGGTGTACTCTCCAGCTTGTCCGGGTAAGATGGGGTTACCTCTCCAGCGAGACCGGGCAAGATGGGGCATATGTTATGTTAATGGAATTCCCTAAATAGTACTATGACCTGATGTTTGGCCTGTTTTTGGAAATATGAATTTGTTAAATACATTTATGAATGGTATGTATATTACAGTATGTGAAATATATGATTATATAGATATATATATCTATAAGAAAATCCAAAGGCTATAATAATTGACAATTAGGGATAAGCCACGAACAGGTGTGTCAATGGTAATTTAGATTTATTTATCATAAATCTCTCGTATACGTCTATAATTCCGATATCAAACACTATTTCGTTTGATCATCCGTCTCGTAACCCGCGCGACAAGAAAAAAAAGTTAAGTCTAAGATTTGTTAAACCATTCGAAATCATGAAATAAATTTGATCAGTAGCTTATAACCTAAAGTTACCAAAAGAAATGACAGGAATACATGATATATTTCATGTATATAATTTAAAAGAAACATTTAGCTGATGAATCTTTAGTTATAACTCTTCAAGATCTAGAAGGTAAATGAAGAATTGAAAAACCATACAAGTCAAGGATAAGAATCTCAAAGCATAGAGAATAGTTCTAGTCAAAGTATAGTGGAATTCAAAGCAAAGACCAGAATATACGTAGGAACTAGAATGACAAACTAAAAGTATTCATCCACATTTCAGTGAATCTCGAGGATGAGATTTAAAACAATGTGGGGAGGATGTAACATTTCCAAAATTTTTATTTATAAAAGTTAAAATAAAGTATATAGAAACTTATATTATTAAACAGATAGATTACGAGTAAGTTGACTGTTAGAAATATGAGGTATTTAGACAGACATAGGAACCGTTTACAAAATTATAATAAAAAAATACATTATAATTAAACTTACTTCGTTTTTAATTAAAATTATGTCAAAATGTAGATACAAATATTCCCATTCTAATGACATATTCATCGTTTTATAAAACGTCATATTTTAGAAGTTATAAGCGGTAAATGAGTGAAGCAGCTGAATTAATTATAATAAATAAATAATAAAAAAAATCAAATGTTACATTGAATGAAAATGGTACGTGGACATAGTTTGGCGTGAGCTTCAAGCTCTACTTCACTATAAATAGAAGATTTCGTCCAACAGTTCATGTGCTCATTTCCTTTTCTCTATCTCTCTTCTATATTTCTATTTTTTCTTCTTTAATATTTCACATATTATACTCTAAAACTATACCCCGTTTTAGGTGTTTTAACCCCTGATCACTGATTCGATACCCTGCCCGATTGATCTTGAACACAACAATTGTTGCCAAAGTGCTGCCTGATAAAGGCTATGCTTTGTAAACTAAGTTGGGATTTTGTCGCGTGATGTATTGATAAAGTTAAATTGGAGTATTATACTTAACACGAGTGCATTATATATTTTATTAAGAGCTCAGGAGTTATACCCAAGATTATACCAGGAGGCATGTAGTTAAACCCTAAAGTTACAAAGTGAGTCATTTCTCTTTTTCTCACAGTTTGTGAGTCATTCTCTTTTTACCAAATTGCTTTACAAAACCCTAAAATGTTTTTCAATTATACTTACAGTAGTTATGTCTTTGTATTCTCCAATTACTGCCGATGTGTAGGGTTTTATATACACTACTTGTCAAGCGTTGCTATTGGACAAAGAGTTAGCCAATAGTAATATGACCACAGTCATTGTAACTACCAACATGACAAATACTGATTGAGTTTTTGGTAGATAAAAACATTGTAATATCCTTCTTAATACTGTAAAGTATAACATTATGTTTTTATAAAATGGAATGAACTCGCCAGTATTTCTTGCTGATAAAATATTTTTAAAAACGTGTTTCAGGTAATTTGTAATTTGCTGTAAAGATAATAGAAGCCAACTATAGAGCACCGAAGGCTTAAATAAAGTGGCTATAAATACCTGAATAAAAGAATAAAATTTATGTTTTATTTATTAGGGTTTATCCTTATAACAACATTTAAATGAAATACGGATTTTAACCCATTTATTTAATATTAAAAAAATTTGGTGTTTTACAAACTCTGAAATTACTTCCTAACTACGATCCTGATGAAAAGTTTTTCCGTTGCGTAATTAATAAACTCCGGTACCACCTGATTGGCTCACAGCTCACGCTCCTAGGGTGGGGTGGGGGGTTGTGACACCCAATTATGGTTACCAATATTTGTTAGGTTCGTATGCAAGTAACATCACCTATTAATTACACGTATCTAACACATAGTGTTTCAAATAGTAGTTGTCGCACTTTATATTATCATGTACAGATGTTCACAATTGTCATCACAGTTTATCATAATTCAAATGTAATGTATATGTGTGCGGCTTAAACATAGTCGTGGGCTTTTATTAGTGTGCGGCCCATTGGAGTGTGCGGCCCACTAAGGATAAGGCCCAATGTGCAAGTGTGCGACCCACTAATTTGGCATTATTCTCATTAATTACCAACAAGAAAGCACATATCACCCAAATCATCAATTCCGCATTTTATATACTTGGATAGAACATTATAACCATGACTTTTATAAAAACATTAATCTAACTACTCGACAAGCATATCACCGGATCCAAATAAACAATTTGCCATTTAAACCTTTAAATATTTCAATGAAATGTACCACAAAACAAATCTCAAAATATATGTACAGCAATAACCTTTTTTTGAATTCATATCTCAAACACAATTACAGCATCATTCCAACTAAACTCCGATATAACAAGAAGTGCAGCCGTTTATAATAGAACTCAAACTTTAGCATTTACACAACAAATCATAAAGGATGCAAAACAAGCATTGATAGACATAAACTGACCGAGAACTATGAAGCTGATAGATGCTTGCTGCCACCATCCAAGTCTGTTACGGCCATCGGTACCACCACAGCGCCGCCACTGTCTTGGTGACTCTGACTCTACCACCACCGATTACCTTGCACTAAAACCCGACTCCACCAAAACTGACCAAATCTTGAACCAAGCCGTGACCCGAGACGGAACCATCACCACTACTGCCGCCGCTGGCTGGCCCCACAGCCGCCGACTGCGGCAGCTTTCTACCGTCGACACCACCACTGTCATCGTCATCATCACAGCATCATCTTGAATGACAGCGATAACATCATCATCATCGATCATCAGAAAAAAAAAAAGGAAAAGAGAAGAAAAGGGGACACCGGTTCTTACTGGAATTTCGTTGAAGAAAAAAAAGTATCCCCCTCCCTCTCTCTCTCTCTCTCCGTCGTTGCGTCGCTGGGCGCCACCACCATCCGGTGGTGGCCGGCCATTCAATCGGGAAAGAATAGATGGGGCTGGGGTGTGTGGGTGGTTGTCGGTAACCGAGAAGATGTCGGAGTGGCAGGAGAGAAGAGGGGTGGGGTGTGGGTGATCGGGTATAAGAAGGTGAGGATGCGGGGTGGTGTGTGCTCGTCGCCGGAGCTCGGCCGGAGCTTCTCCGGTGACTGGTTCGAAGAGAGAGAGAGAGAGAGAGAAACAGAGGGTGTTGTGTGCGCAGATTGGAAAAAATGAATGGGGAATTAGTGTTTTCTTCTCTATTTACACATAGGGTTTAAAGTGGGCCATGTCTACCAGCCCGCCGATTATTTGTGTGTTTAAATTGGTTTAATTTTATAATATAGCGGTAAATATATATATACATTATACGTAGAGTGAATTTCAAAGATTGTCCTTTATCTTTATACACTTTTTCAGGTGCTGTCCTTTATGTTTAAAATTGACGAGTTTTGTACTTTATCTTTTAAAATCTATCACGTTTTGTCCTTTTGGCATAACCCAGTTTGTTTTTTCAGTTAAATGTTGTTATGTGCAGATCATGTGAGGGTAAAATTGTCATTTCTACTTTAAGTAACCATATATCCCTTTTTATGTCTCAATCTCTAATCTCACCACCTGACAAATCAACACCGCCAACCCCTTTCCTTTATCACCTACCAAACCACCATCACCCACCCATTTACCACCAGAAACCACCACGGCACCACCTACCCCACTCATCCCAACCATAAACAACCACCTATCACCATCCCCACCATACAATGACGGGCAACCGCCAGCTACATCCACTCATGGGTCAAATTACTGATGAATCTTTAAAAGGGATTTGAGAAAATTGTTTTTATTTTATTTTATTGATGGTTGCGATTGTAAACCCTTCTTCAAATAATAATAATGAGTCAACCAGTAACCGAAATGGCGCCACCATTAACGATGACGGTGCGGCGGCGCCAGAGAATTCGGTGGTGGTTCTTACTAGGTCCGATTTGAGGCATAATTCGAGGTTACCTGTTGAATGGGCTCCTGATTAACAGTTCCTTTTGGAAGAGTTGCTCACAAATATGTAATTTTCTTGTTTTGTGAAGTTTTTGATAATGGTCTGATGATTTTGCTGAATCTGGAAATTACCAGATGTGAGATGTTTGTGTCACATTTTTTTTGAACGATTGCTGTTTATGTCACATGATTTGGGGTAAGTGGTGGTGGCAACAGGTGGATTTGGGGGAAAAGGTTGATTGTGGTTACGAGATGGAGGTACGATAGTACAGCCATGGTTTTAGAGGTTGAAGGTGGAAAGGGGTTGTGGTGGGTTTCAGATTGGGGATGACGGTTGTTTTGGGTTTGACGCGCCCAGAGCCAAGGATCTGAACAAGAGGGACATGAACATGGAAGAGAAATAGAAATTGGGGTTAGGGCTGCAAAGTATGCCACCAGAGTAGATGCCACAGTTGTTGCAGAAATTGGGGTTAGGGCTGAACATGGAGGTGGTTGAGGGTGGTGGCTGGAGGTGATTGTTGGGGGAGAGGTAGAGAGAGAGCTAGAGAGAGAGAGGGTATTTTTTCTTTGTATATAAATATATATACACACAGGGTCTATACATGTTGGTGCATTCATCTGTCGTCTTCGTCTTATATCGAGTCTTGGACTTGTTGCGGTTCTGTTTGTGCATAAAGTCAAATATGTAGGTTTCTATTGAAAGTGGAACTTAGAGGTTTCTATTGAAAGTGGAACTTGTAGGTTTCTATTGAAAGGTTTCTATTGAAGCTGACATGTGTGTTTTCAATAGAAACCAGGAACACTATAAATAAGCATGAGAGCTATTCATTTGTAAGGATTCAAGATTTGATACCGAGGTGCTGCCGGTATTCCTTGTGATTGTAATTGCTGTTAAATCAATACACAAGACGTTTAAAGTGATATTCAAGCTGTTTTTACATCCGTTTCTTAGTTTCCGCCTCTGAAACGGATTAAATCTCTTCTGATCGACTCGTTCGGGTCATAAAACGATCCTACAAGTGGTATCAGAGCTGAGCAGGTTGAACAAGTTTCAGCTGTCAAGATTGAGAAAGTAGAATCTGAAAAACCTGTATCTGTGAATCCTGAACCAGAGTTAAAGAAAGAGGTTGCAGAAGACGCACCTATCTTTGACCATTCATCAGAAGAAGAGAGTAAGGATGAAAGTGTTCATGAGGAAAAGAAACAGGTTGAAAATATTTCAGCTTTAAAGGTTGAGACAAAAGCTGATGATAAACAGATTCTTGTTTTGTTGAAAAATTGTGAGAAGTTGACATCTGAAAATGACAAACTCTTGAAGGAGGTTGAGAGTTTGTCATTAGAAAACAAAATTCTTAAAAAATCAGAAAATGTTTTGAAAAATCAAATACACAATTTGGAAAATGAAAAAGTAAAAATTGAGAAAGATTTTCAAAGACAAATAAAAAGTTTAGAAGATGAGAGAGATTTGTTTGATAAAAACAATCTTGAAAAACAAATTGCAATCAATTCTTATCTTGAAAAGATTATTCGACTTGAAAAGGAAGCTGAGTGTGCTCAAAAGAAAATCAAAGAGTTAGAAGGTAAAATCAAGGAATGGGAACAAAAGTTGAAGGTGTTTGTGAATACTTCAACTATTCCTTGTCCAAAACCTTTAAATTCAGTTCCAATAAGTGACAATGTCACAAACTTTGACAAAGTCAAAGTTGAAGATTGTGATGAGAAATCTGATGATGAAAATGAAAAAATGAAGAAAAAGAATTTATTTTTGAAGTTAAAAGAAAATTTTCAAGAAACTGTTCCACAATCAACTAAAAAGGGAGAATGCTCTAAGCAAAAACCTTTGAAGAAGAAAGTGGAACAGAAACAAAAAATTAAAAATGAGAAAAATGTTCAAAAAGATAATAAAAGCTCATCAGATCGATCATCAAATCGCAATGAAAAAATACAAAAATCAAAAAATGAAAATTCTAAAATTGTTGGCAATAAGTGGTGCAGGTCGGACCACAGTGCTCAAAAGTCAAATCCAGCAATCAAAAGGAAAAAGGAATATCACCAAGCCAAACAGTGCTTTGATTTGAGCATTTGGGCTGATAATGGTGATTGGTACGATAACAGAGTGTGTTACTGATGTGGTTATCAAGGACACATTGCTGTTAACTGCCAAGGTTGGAGTTATGAGACGAGGAGATGCTTTAATTGCAATATCAGAGGTCACATTGCCAGAGATTGCCCAAGGAGATCAAATGAAAGATTGAGGGTTA
This sequence comes from Helianthus tuberosus, assembly GCA_030545235.1. NCBI lineage: Eukaryota > Viridiplantae > Streptophyta > Magnoliopsida > Asterales > Asteraceae > Helianthus > Helianthus tuberosus. Next base: position 23,666 of record JARYGA010001206.1, read on the forward strand.
ATTCTCAGAAGATGATAAAGAAATCAGTCAATGTTAAGCCCAAAGAACTGAAGGTTCAAGAACCTAAAGTTCAAGAAACGAAAGTGAAACTTTCTCAGGGGCAGAAAGACAGACTGAGGAAAAAGAGGAAGAAGGCGAGAGAGTATCTGGAGAAGATATTGTCCTCGGGTTCATCTGTTGGTAAAAATAAGAGTTCTGATGAATCAACTTCCTCGACTGAAAAGTCAAGCAAGACGAATTCATCAGATACAAATCTGAGGACGAAAGGGATTTTGAAGAAAGAGAAATTGGTTAATCAAGAGATTAACAAAACAAAGAAAGTAAAATTTTCACTTTCTGGCGATGAATTTGTTTATATGGAAACAAAGGAGCCACATGTCGGCGATGAATCTGGCTCCTCAAAGTCAGACAAGCCACGTTCAGGCGATGAATCTGGTGTGGTAAAGCCAGAAGAGCCATGTGTTGAGGTAAAAAATGAGAATTCTGGTTTAACAATGGATGATGCAAATTTTCCACCATTGTTGAGCAAGAATTCAAAATCACCCAAGGATCGTCAGGCTTGGGTGAATTTGTTCAAATGAAAAACCAGACTTGCCGGAGTTCCCAGGTTGGTAAGCGTGGAACATGAATCGGCACATTTTTTGAGAAATTCACGTATGTGATATTTCGACTTACAAGTGGTAAATCAGGGACATTAAGTTGTACTTGATTTTCTACATGTGATTGTGTTGTTAAAATCGATAAATGTTAAATTTTACAAGTGGTTAAAGAAAACAAGGTGATGAAAGATCCCCATGTTTGAGAAAAGACACACAAAACTTATTTTCCGGAAAAACCATTTTGATTAAAATAAACTTAAGTGTTTTGAAATCACTATGGGAAAATAGTTTGTTGTCAGGGGGAGTTCTGATTGTTCAAGCCAAGTGAATGGAGAATTGAAGTAATTCTCATCATGTTGTCACATTTATTGTACAGTTGGTTTTCAAATTTTCCCAGAAAATCAAAATTGGGACATATTTTGATTTTAGGGGGAGTAAAAATTTTAAAAAAATTAGAAAATTTGAAAATTACAAAAACTATAAAAATGCAAAAATGAGTTTTGTTGTCAAAAAGAGGAAATGATAGTAGATCAGTTGGACTGTCACAGCATGCTAAAGAAATGGAAAGATATAATGTGATAAACGATCTCACTAAAGATGTGACGATAGGCTCAGCTAGACTAGTAGATTTGCGATAACGATACAAACTTAAATGAAAAAGCCTAGTTCTAGTGGGAAACATGATTGAAAGCATAGTACTTAGTTTTGTCTTTCTTGACTGTGTGCCTACTCAGTAATCGCTGATTGTCGAAAGACATAAAACTAGTTAAGTTTGTGAACTTTCACAACTTTGCTGAAAAGTCGCTGTGATTGTGCATTTTATTTGGCAAAGATTTAAACTTGTTTTATTTCTTTATTTTGTTTAAGCATCGGACATCCTCTGCGTATACGTGAGTATCGACCTGGATGTTGTTGCCTAAACGTTCTGCTTTATTTTCTTTGGTGTTTCGTTTAAGCTTTGGACCTCCTCTGCGTATACGGAAGTATCGACCTGGTGGTTAAAGCCTAAACAACTTCAACTTATTTTTATTTTCTTATTTTGTTTAAACATTGGACTTTCTCTGCGTATACGGAAGTATCGACCTGATTGTTAATGTTTAAACATTCTGCTTTATTTTCGCACAATTCACAGTCGATAAAAGTTTAAAGGCATTACTTGAGTCAGTGTATTGCATGATGAGAGGATATGCTGAGATCGTGGGGTCCATAAGAATTTAGTGCTATCTAAATATACCTTAACGTATCGGTAAGCATGTCGAAAGTTTTTAGATTGAGTTTATATGGATAACAATATCGTCAATCAACGTGGATCGTTTAGAACTTAAAATGTTTAAAGCTTAACGGTGCTAGTGATTTGTCACATAAACTGATATGATCCTCTTACACAAGCTCACAAAAATATTGTTTGTAAATATTTTTTTACTGCATTTTCGTTACATTCAAAAATCTAAAAAGATTTTAGTGTGTCTTAGCATAATTTTTTGAAAATACAAAAAGATTTTCGACAACTGATGTTGAAGAGCTGATTTTCAAAATTTCAAAGTGCTGAACATGATGAACTGGTTTGGGAGTGTGTGTTTTAAAAGAAGAAATTTTGATTTTGATAAAGAAAGTTAGATTAGTTAATCAGGGTCATTAATTTGAACTTGATGTAACTATTACTAGTAAGTTTTTCTTATTGATTTAAGTAAAAACTTATGTTGTGATGAGAAAATGTGTGCAGGAAATGAGCTGATCAGAGATAAAGCCAGGATGTGATCTCAAGGTAATAGCTAATTCCAGACAGTGATCCCATCATGATGAGAGGGGGAGTCTGACGAGGTTAGAGCCAAAGAGAAGATCCTGGTATATGCTAAGAAAGAGAAGAGACTGATAAAGGCTGAAGATGCGAAGACTCGACACTTAAGACTCGTCAACATCTGAGGGGGAGTCTGTTGGTGCATTCATCTGTCGTCTTCGTCTTATATCGAGTCTTGGACTTGTTGCGGTTCTGTTTGTGCATAAAGTCAAATATGTAGGATTCTATTGAAAGTGGAACTTAGAGGTTTCTATTGAAAGTGGAACTTGTAGGTTTCTATTGAAAGGTTTCTATTGAAGCTGACATGTGTGTTTTCAATAGAAACCAGGAACACTATAAATAGGCATGAGAGCTATTCATTTGTAAGGATTCAAGATTTGATACCGAGGTGCTGCCGGTATTCCTTGTGATTGTAATTGCTTTTAAATCAATACACAAGACGTTTAAAGTGATATTCAAGCTGTTTTTACATCCGTTTCTTAGTTTTCGCCTCTGAAACGGATTAAATCTCTTCTGATCGACTCGTTCGGGTCATAAAACGATCATACAATACACACATTATATTATATATTATATTATTTTTTAAATTTGTTTTAATTATTAACTTATTTGTAATTGGTAAAAAGACTGCCCTTGAGTGATCATATTTAACAGAAAAAATTAACTGAGTTTGGCTTAAAGGACAAAACGTTATAGATTTGAAAACATAAAGGACAAAACTCGTCAATTTTAAACATAAAGGACAGCGCATGAAAATGGGTATAAAGATAAAGGACAATCCTTGAAATTCACTCTTATACATATTAACATTTACAAGTTCAATGACGTCATGGGGAATAGTGTTCTGAAGTAGTTGGCCAAAAGTGGCGGTGGCGGCTACTTTTAACTTTTGTTTTTTTTTTTTCATATAATTTATTTACTACATATACATTACTAAGTTGAGGGAATAGTGCCAGACAGCTTGCCTGGCACTTCCCTATTGAACCAATCCATTTTTAATTTAATTTTATTCATAGCTTAAAATTACGGTTTCGTCCTTCGTTTAAAATTACGTTTTTTACCCTAATTCACAATAAAATTATATTTTTGTCCTGGCTCAAAATTTACGCTTTTGCCCTCAGTTCAAAAACCCATTTCTAATTCTATTCCCAGTTTAAATTTACGGTTTCGCCCTCCGTCTAAAATTATGCTTTTGCCCCCCGTTCAAAATAAAAATAGGTTTTCCCCCTAGCTAAAATTTACGATTTTCCCCCAACTCAAATTTACGTTTTTGCCCACAGTTAAAAATAAAATTAAGTTTTTCCCCATAGCTCAAAATTATGATTTTGCCCCAGTTTAAAATTATGATTTCACCCAAGTTCAAAATATTTTTACCATTTTGCCCTCTATTCAGAATTATGATTTTGCTCCCATTTCAAAAATTACGATTTCCCCCCAGTTAAAAATTATGATCTTGCCATCGTTTTATTTTATTTTTTTTGCAAAACTATATTACTGTTTTATTTTGCTTGGTTGACCCAATGTAACTTTTATTGTGTCAAGCAGTTGTCTAACACTCGCTCATTGGTCCTGACATATTAGTATTTTGACCCCCAGCTCAAAATTACAGACCTATTATTGTTTTAATTTTTTTTAGCAAAGCTATGGTAGTGTTTTCGTTTAATTGGTTGTCTCGATGTATTTTTTTAGATCGTGTTTTAAGTAGTTTGTACACGTAAACTAAATACATGCATACATGTTATGAAACTAAGAAATATTTGATTTAACGCCCCGCAACGCGGGCGGGCATATGTGTAATTTTTATTCGTCCAGGCATGCCTGGTACATGCTCATTTGTCCTGAAAAATTACAATTTTGCTCCCAGTTTAAAATTATAGTATTTCTATCGTTTTAGTTTTTTTTAGTAAAAGTATAGTAGTGTTTTTGTTTTAATTGGTTGACTCGATGTAATTTTTTTTTAGATCGTGTTATGAGTAGTATGTACAAGTAACCGAAACACATACATATTTGTTATCAGAGAGAAATATTCGGCTTATTGCCCCGCAACGCGGGGGGGGGGGGGGGGCAAAAACTAGTTTAAATTAAAAACGCTTGGCTCGGGCTGTCAGTTAGACTGTGGGGTATGGGGCTTGGGTTGGGGCGTGGGTTGGGGAAAAACGCCCAAGCCACCACCCCTTGGGGCTTGGGTTGGGGCGTGGCCCTTGGGGCTTGGGTTTAAAGTCGGGCGTGGGGCGGGCTTGAGATCCGATGTGGTGGCCTCCTATTCGCTGTCCACCGCCATGTCATAGCGGATGTTTGTAATTTTTTTTAATAAACTGCCAAGCCACGCCCCCAACCCAAGCCCTGCCATACCCCACGGACACGTCACTCACCGGCGGGGGGGCTCCAACTCATGCCCCCAACCCAAGCCCCACCATACCCCACGGTCTTAGATGGCATGTTTCCTCCGTCGAGGGTTATTATAATAAATAATAATAATAATATTAGTAACTAGTAATAATAGTAATAAAATGCCCTTCCCTGGACCATTAGAGTCAAAAGTACGGGTTATCACATGAACCATTTGGAACCAAGCCGTTTCGACCCGTACCGTTTCAACCCGTATTGTTTCGACTTGAACCGTTTTGACGCGAACCATTTGGAACCAAACTGGTTTGACGCGAACCGTTTCGACCTGAGCTGTTTTGACGCGAACCGTTTGGACTCGAACAGGTTTGACGCGAACCGTTTGGAACCGAACCGTTTTGACGCAAACCATTTGGACTCGAATTGTTTTGACGCGAACCATTTTGACGGGAACCGAATCGTTTTGACCCATATCGTTTCCACCCGTTCTGTTTCGACTCGAACAGTTTGACATGAACTATTTTGACGCGAACCGTTTCAATGCGAAGTGTTTCGACCCGTATCGTTCCCACTCGAACCGTTTTGACCCGAACCGGGGGTGGTAGGTGCCGGGTTGATGGATTACAATTCATTTGACAACCATACATATCAAAAATGAAAATGAGATTTCAATTCCAAGGGAAAAGATCAAATATGAAGTTTATTTTGGCTAGGAAGGATAGGAAGCAATAGAATTATGACATGTGGCAAATTTTAAAATAAAGAGAAAGGGTTTAGTCAATCCCATCCTTTCTTCTTCCTTCTTTTCCAAAGTTACTTCAAAACCCACCATTTTCAAAACCCACCATCTCCAACCTTTTCTTCACTTACTATCTCAATAATCACTACATTATAGTGCAATTTTCGTCATCAATCAATGATTCAAACACCCGATCAACGTGTTCTTCAGTTTTTTTTTGAAGAAAACCCAGTTTAATTTCATTCAAAATCTCATTTTTTCCCGTGATTTTGAAGATAATCACTCGATCCGTTCGATTCAATCGCTGATAAGTGTTTCTATCATTCAAATTTCGTCAATCGATGAAGAAATCAGCTTCGATCCATGTAAGAAATTCTTTAATTTCATTTTCACGATCTGGGTTTTTGATTTAGTCATTGCGTTTTACGATCTTGGAGGGGGTCCGGGGGCGGCATCCCCTGGTAGCAGGGTCCAAGGGGAAATTTTTTTTCCGATTAAATTGCTTTAATAAAAATGCATGAGAAAAATTTAATTTTCTATAAATTTGTCTCTGGAAACTGCATTCGTAGACAGTTTTATGCCATTGCGTTTTACAACTGCATTCTTGGTTCAGACAATTCACAGACAACTATTGTCCTGGTTCAATGCGTTTTAGAGAGAACACTTTCTTTGGTGTTTTTATGCCATTGCGTTTTAAAACTAATACATTTTTATGCGTTTTCTGGTCATTACGTTTTAGAAAAACACATTTTTTTTCGATTAAATTGCTTTAATAAAAATGCATCAGAAAATTTAATTTTCTGTAAATTGGCTCTAGAAAACTGCATTCGTAAACTGCATTGGTTCAGACAATTCACAGCACAGACAAAACTATTGTCTTGGTTCCATGCGTTTTATAGAGAACACTTTCTTTGGTGTTTTTAGGCCATTGCGTTTTAGAACTAATACATTTTTATGTGTTTTCTGGCAATTGCGTTTTAGAAAAACACATTTTTGAAGTGTTTTTAGTTATTGCGTTTTAGGTAAAACACATTTTTAGGTGTTTTCAGTCCATTGCGTTTTACAGAGAACGCTTTCTTTTGTTTTTTTAGGCAATTGCATTTTAGAATGAGACATTTTTAAGTGTTTTCTGGCCATTGCGTTTTATAAATAAGACATTTCTTTGTGTTTTTTGGTGCATTGCGTTTTAGGTATAACACTTTTTTATGTGTTTTCAGTCCACTGCGTTTTAGAAACAGACATTTTAAGTGTTTTGTGGCCATTGCGTTTTAGGAATAATAAAACATCTGTTTGTGTTTTTTGGTGGATTGCGTTTTAGGTAAAACACATTTTTATGTGTTTTCAGTCCATTGTGTTTTAGGAAACAAACATTTTAAGTGTTTTCTGGCCATTGCGTTTTAGAAATAAGACATTTATTTGTGTTTTTGATGCATTGCGTTTTAGGTAAAACACATTTTTATGTGTTTTCGGTTCATTGCATTTTAGAAAGTACACTTTCTTTTGTGTTTTTAGCCTATTGCGTTTTAGAAATAGCACATTTCTTTGTGTTTTCTGGCCATTGCGTTTTACAAATAAGACATTTCTTTGTGTTTTTTGTGCATTGCGTTTTAGAAAAAAATTCATTTTTTAGGTTTTTTTTCCATTGCGTTTTACGCAACTGGGTTTTTTCCATTGTGTTTTACGCAACTGGGTTTTCAAAATTTTTTTTTCGAAAATATAGCAATAGTATACTCGTTTTAAAGATAAAAAAACGCTCGTTTTTTGGTGCAATTTTTATAAAAAAATAATGTCGTATGAAAGAGTTATTAACCTTTAAAAAATGGGGGGGGGGGGGGGGGAATTGGAGGTGAGATAAACTATTGCCTTGGATTGACTAGAATGGCCCTAAACAAACTCACGCGCCTCTTTTCTTCACTTAAATTTCCATCATTTAATCTAGCTATTGATTAACTAAATGGATGGTCAAGATCACTTCCGAGCCTTCTTAGCCAAATAAACTTCCTATTATATCTCCAATTGTAATTTTTAAATTCCAAATCCAATTCCTTCATGTTCTAATTCCTATATAAATTTTAATTTCATTTCCAAAACATTTCGCGAACCAAACTTATTGCTTGAACTTTCTTGTAACATTCCTTTTGATAATTTTTAGGGCGCATTTAATTTGCGGAATTTTTAGTATGAATTGGAATTTGTTAAAAGTATTGTAGTATGATCAGAAACTAGAATTGGAATTAAAATTTATCAAAATGTAAAATAGTTAAGATATTAGAATCTGTCAAATGAATTTAAAGTTTTATGTTTGGGTGAGAAAACAATCATTATCCAGTTTCACAGCGATTAAACCAAAAATTGAACCGAAATACACATTTTAGTTTTCGGTACATTTACATTTTTAACCAAAACCAAATTGGGTTTTGGGTTCCGAAATTTGAACTCATTTCAAACTGAATAACAAATAAAGGTAAGATAAATCGTTCAGAACTGAAAATCGAACTATATTAGGATTGGATTTTCGATTCAGTTCTAAACTACCTTAATTCGTTTTGATTTTTTGGTTTCATTGTAAAATCTTCAAACCAAACCATATAAACCGAAACCATCGTGGTTGTGAAGGTGGGGGCGATGACGGCAATTGTGGTGGTAGAGGTGACAACGACAATGGTGGTGCTGGCAGGGCCGTCTATGGCCAAGTGCATAATGGGCCTGTGCACAGGGCCCAAACCAATATAGGGCCCAAAAATTTCTTTTTTTTATATATATATATTAAAAAAATTTGTATGTTTTTGTAAAAAAAAATTATTAGGCTTGTGTTTAAATGTTACAGGGCATGTTTATTAAGTTTAAATGGGCCTGTGTTAATGAACTAGTCTTGGATCCACCAAGTCCATCAAACTCTCCTTTTGTTGAAATTAGAATCCAGTCTTGGATCCACCAAGTCCATCAAACTCCCCTTTTTGTTTTAGAGAAACAACCTTAAGAATGAAAGAAATATAATGATAAAAAGATTGTGAGTTAACTGGGATTTGTGGGTAGGATAATATAAAACTGTTGTTTCAGTCAAAGCGCTTTTACCTAATCAACAAGACAAATAGATTCTTCAGTGAGCCGATATTTCATATTACTTCTTCCTGAAACGATTTCCAGTGCAAGAACGCCAAAACTATTAGGCATGTGTTTAAGTGTTACAGGGCCTGTTTATTAAGTTTAAATGGGCCTGTGTTTAAATGAACTAGTGTATGGGTGTGTGCACAAGAAATGAATAAACCCAATTGAAATGGGTCTGCCTTAGTATAACAGTTTAATAGGCCCATGTTAATAAACAAACATATTTCAAATCAAACCCATTAGAGGGCGCTGGGCATTGTGCGACTGTGCGGGAAAAGAAAACCATCAGACGTTGTGTTCGTTGTGACGCTGTGTGACCAGACCAGGCGATCATCATCATTGACATGAAGGGTTTTGTTTAAGGGCGAAATTGAGGGTTAACCAGGATATAATCATCATCATCATCATCGGTGTAGGAATTTTTTGGAACATCGAATCAAGGGTTTTGCGAATAGGGCCAAAATTTTTATCTCGCACAGGACCATTTTTTTTTTCATTTTCGGAGACGGCCCTGGGTGCTGGTGGCGACTACAATAGGGGTGGCAGATGCGATAATAGTGAGTGGTGGGAGATTCTAATTCCTTTAAACGGATCGAGGTAGAGATTAGGGGGAAGTCGTCCTCCTTGAAAAAATGTTTAGTATAATCTTTAGGCAAAAATACCCGTCCCTGCAACCCCACCCCCTCCCCCCGCCACCCTCTAAAATTTGGTTAAGCTTCCCGATTACCAAATGCCATCCATGAAAAATTATCTTGGGTTCGCCACTGCAACTTTGGTTGAATTCCTTCCCAGTCTAGTTTAGGATGAATGTTGAATTTCTTTACCATGGGCTGGAATTAAGTGGAATTGAAATTCCAACTCTTAAGCTATGTTGTCAAAGACGCAAGGCACAGGCGAGGCGCATCGGCCTCGCCCGGAGCTTAGGCGCAAGACGCAAAAAAAGCGTGGGCTTTTTTAAGAAAAGCACAGATAGAGAAAAAAATATAAAAAATATGTTATGCTTTGAAAATAAATAAGATTCCACATATAAAGTTAAAAAAACTATTATATATGTCATTTAAGATCATGTAGCTAATAGTTAGCAGCAAAAGTTTAGGGCTTATATGTTGTAAGTTTTGGGTGTGTGAATAAAAGTCTCAAAAGGTGGTAAATACTTTGTCCCACATTGGTGTGGGATCAAAGTGAGTGGTTGTTTATAAGGTAAAGCCTTTACTACTCCATTGTAGCTTTGTAGCTTTATGACATGTTTTACCACAAGTCATACCCGCGCGCAGGGGGGGGGGGGTGCAAAAATGAGTTTCTGAGCTTGAATTTGGTTGAACTCAAGCGTGCCTACGGACACGAATGCAGCTCCGAAAACCCGGGCCCGCGTGAGCCAGTTTTTGCACGCACTCGGTTTCTGTTTTACATTTTTTCCTGCGCCTCAGAGCCCCTTTTTTTGGCACCCAGGCGCGCTTTTTTGCGCCTCAGACCCGTTTTTCCAAAAAAAGCCCATTTTTGCGCCTAGGCTGCCACCAGGCGCTGTAGGTGCGCCTCGCTGCGCCCGGGCTCCTAGGCGCGCGTTTTTGCGCTTTTGACAACATAGCTCTTAAGGTTTTTGGTTCACAAAATTTATTGGAATTGGAATCCCAATTTCAATCTTCAAGTTTTTGGTTGACAAAGGACTTGGAATTGGAATTGAGCATTAATTCCTTCAAATTCCTTCGGGTGCGTTTGGTTCGCTGAATGTTTTGGAATTGGAATTTGTATAGGAATTAGAATTTAAAGGAATTAGATTTAGAATTTAAACAATGCAACTGGAATTGGAAATTGTTAAATTGATTGGAATCCATCACCCCGACACCCACCACCCTTGATTGGAGTTGAAACGGTTCGGGTGGAAATGGTACGAGTTAAAATGGTTTAGGTGGAAACGCTTTGGGTGGAAACAGTTCGCGTCGAAACGATTCGCGTCTAAACTGTTCGGGTGGATATGGTACAGGTCGAAATGATTCGTGTTAAAACGGTACGGGTTGAAAGGATTCGCGTTGAAACGGTTCGGGTGGAAATGGTACGGGTTGAAATGGTTCGCGTCGAAACTGGTTGGGTCGAAACAGTTCGCTTCGAAATGGTACGGGTCGAAACAGTTCGGTTAGAAACGATCCGCGTCGAAACTTTTCGGTTTGAAATGGTTCGTGTCGAAACTGTGTGGGTCAAAACGGTTCGCGTTGAGACGGTTCGGGTCAAAACGATACGGGTCAAAACGATACAAGTCAAAACGATTGAAGATTCCAATGAATTTACTTTAATTCCTTCACATACAGAAGGATTTTGAATTCCTTTAGTTAAATGAATTTAAAGGAATTCATGTCAAATTCTATCAAATCCCAATTCCAATTCCATTGTCGGAACCAAATTGTAACACCTCAGAAATTTGTGTCAAATTATATGATGACACGTGTCCAAACAAGTCACAAATTATGCCACATTATTGGACGAGAGAGACTAATTTTGTAAACTTTTGGAAGAATGATTGTGGAGGGACCATTTATGTCAACATGCCAATTAATTTGGCCACTGAGTGACCCTTACGGACTGTAAAGCTTAATAGCTTACGGACCGTAAGGAAGGTAATTATTTGTAACTGGCAAGGTCTTACGGACCGTAAGCCATATGTGCTTACGGACCATAAGCATTCAAAACCATGGGCACTTCAAAGGGCTTACGGACCGTAAGCCTAGGTCCCAAACGGTCCGTAAGGACTGGCTCTGGCAGATTTTGTTTGGAAGCCAAGGCATTCTGCCCTTGTGCCACCTTTCTCGCATTACTACCACTTCTACTCAGTCTTGACACCTCAATACCCACCTGGAGACATCTTAGATCAGCCCCTAACACCTGGCATGATCTTGCAACACCTCCTCAAGTATAAATAGCAAGCTTGGGCAACCAATTTCTTTGCTCATTTTCTCATTATCTTCTCTTCTACTCTTGGAGCTGCTTCCTGACGTAAGGATGCCTCCCAACTGAGTTCTTATTCATCTTGGATCACTAGTAAGTGTTCCTTCTCAGCTATTTCATTTTGCAGGCTAAGTATTTAGCCGAAAGTCAAGCAAATTGACTTTTGCTTTGACTTTCAGTTAAGACCATTATGGTCCAGCCATTGTTCGAATCGAACATGGATACGTGATCGTAATAAGGTATGTGATAATCCCCTGAGAGGGCACCTCCTGAAGATCACGTTAAGTTGGTCAAATAACGGGTCAAAGTTATGTTTAATTAAAAGTCAAAACTCAGTTTTTCGGAAAACTTATAAATTGAACTTATAAGTGTTTAAACACATATTTTTGGCACTATACCAGTTGGTAAATAATATTAGAACATGTCTAAGCATGTTCAGCCCATCATTTCCAGTTTATTGCTCTGTTCGCTACCAAAAGTCAAGAAGTTTGACTTGTGCTTTGACTTTCGATTTTGACCCGAATTAGCCAACATAGCTATTGATTTGAAGTAGCATTATGATTATATTTATATATAGGTTAATCCTCTGAGATTATACTCTTTGATCATAATCAGTTATCGGGTTTTTATACAAGTTCATGTATTATGCCATATGTTGACCAAAATGCCCTTTTGATCATAGAATGGTTTTAAAATGTAATGTATATATAATTTGTTAAACCTACTGATATGGTAAGTTAATAATGAAGTTTTGGCATAATCAACTTGTTTATGACTCATCCGATCACCCGATTCCGCCTATGCATGCACGGTCGACTTATGTAGCTTAGTTTACGTAAGTTACCCGAATTGGGACAAGTCCTTCAAATTTCTTTCAAATCCCAGAATGTATATTTGTTTACTCATATTATACAAGTCTTAGTACTTGTGAGGGTTTAAACTACATTCTATCCGGTCACTGTGTCGCAACCCCCAACCCACCCCGGGAGCGGGATTCGCGAACACGAGCTGGTGGTATCGGTGTTTGTTAATTTGGCAGTGGAAATGAGACATCAGGATTGTCACACCCCCAAAATCCACCTGCGGAGTATCACCGCTTGGAGGCGTGACTGACCAGGATCAAGCCACCAATCATATTGAATAAGCATGTAAGTAATTATAAAATCCAACCAATACAATTGGTGTCCAAACAAACATTGTTTAAGTTGCAAGCGAAAGCATAATATTTATAACCAAAACATAAGTTTAAACGTTTCAATGTTTAACATGGCACACAGCTGTCCATGTCCCACAACGACTCTTCCCCATGCAAGCTCCAGCTAAGTACCTATTGACCTGCAAAGCATGTAGTAACGAGTCAACAACAAAGTTGAGCGAGTTCACAGTTGGGTGTTTGTTTTAAGTTGTTTCGAAAACGGTTTCCTTTAACTGGAATCCCTGCCGTGGGGGTTACCCCATAGTTGAAAACGTGATTTGTTTATCCCATTTACTCTGGCAATCCAGCCGTGGGGGCTACCCCATGTTCAATTCTCTGGCTCTATGGCCGTGGGGGCTACCCCATGTATATACTACTAGACTCGTTACCATATCGACTGCTGACTGTAGTCATGTTTATGTGCCCTGAACTGTCAATGTCTATTATCATTAACGTGCCCAGATCCATTAGTTCACGCCCGTCCTCTGCGGCACGGTGTGAGGCTTGTCAGACCTAAATAGCGCTATCTAACTAATGACCCGCTCGCCATTGGCCCAGCGATTAAGTCGATATAAAAAGGAGGGACTTCGTGATAGAGTTTTGGTCTAGTGAAGTTTAAACTGTCCAAGAGGACGAGGAATTATATTCCTGAACCCGTACTGTCCTACCCAAGAAGGACGAGGAATCCATATTCCTTAACCCATTCCCAACCCCTGGGAATCCCATGCTTTGTAGAAAGTGTGAACTCACCTTAGGTTAGCTCGGCAGATAAACGAAAGGTCAATCGAGCTGCTAGGGTCAACCACGTCCTAACATGGTTACCATACAAGTCAGGTCTAGGTTCAAATAGTGCACGTATATTTACACAGAGATAGCAAGTTACGAACACATATAGGTCATGGCAAACACACATCATCACGTTTAACAGTCATAACATATCCAACTTGTGCGATCAAAAGATTGGGCTCGCACAAGTCTAACGGCCTTATGCGAGTCACCTGCTGAAGTCCAATAGCACCCGGCCCAATAACTAGAAAGCCCAACACATCCATATACATATATATGGCCCAAATTAATAAGCAGATAATTTTTCTTGTGCGATCCATACATCTTGTGCGACTGGACTTGGGCTTTGAGGCCCATCAGTATAAGTGAAGTCCAACTATTGTGTGTGGCCCAAAGCCTTGTGCGATCGACACCATCTTGTGCGATCCACAAGACCTTGTGCGATCAGACATATCTTATCTGTACTGGGTGCTCTACTAAGTTGTACCCTACCTGTGCGATGCACTTGTGCGATCAGATCAGGTCTTGTGTGACCTGATCTTGTGTGACCGAGAGGGACTTGTGTGATTCGTTTTATTATCCGGATATTATGCTATTCGGTTACAATCATTCAACGGTTTCCAAATTTACAATTAATCAATCAAAAGTTTCCATCATAACCATTATTCGATCAAACCAAGCAATTTACCAATAATTCATAAGAACCCTAATCATATTCATAGCATGAACATCAACCACAACTTCAAACACATTAACAGATTTATGTCCTTGATTTCTAGCATGCATTTTAACATAACATCAAAACAATTCGTCTAACATAACACATCACAGCCGAGTAAATATATATTCGATTCTAGATCATCAACAACCTCATGTGATTAACAACCCTATATCGATTTACAACACTATACATGTGAGCCAATTTCATGAACATTAATTCTATTCGGTTCCTACCCATCTAAATCAACATCAAGCATATATCAAACCCTATAGTGGTAAGACAGTTTGTTCATACTATCAAATCCGAATAACATATATTCGATCATATAACAACATCAACCAAACCGAAATCAACAATAACATAACACTAACCGGTTAAAGAATGGAACGAGGATTGATAAAGCTTCGAGAGAGATGGAGATGGGATGTGGCTGCCGTCGAGTTTGAGAGGAAAGAAAGAGAGTAGGGTTTGTAAACTTGTGTAATTAGGTAAAGTGTGGGATTTATACCAATACCCTAGGTGTTGTGCGAGTTGATAGAGTGGGCCGAACCCTCTTAATGGGCTGCCCCTTTATGGGTTTCGAGTACAACAAGTGTAGTCTGAATAGACTTGTGCGATCGGCCAAGTGTTGTGCGTTTGGGCTCGTATAATATTATCATATTTTATACATACATTCGCTACACAATAAACACATATCAAACATAACATTTCATAAATCATCAGAGTTTACATAATCACGTAGTGTTCAAGCATGCTACACTTAGCACAAGGATAGGTTCTGAAATACGAGTTGTCACATTATCCCCAAGTTGAAAGAAATTTCGTCCCGAAATTTGGTACGTACTCACTGAGGAAGCTAGTTAAGTTGCATGGTTTTCCTGGGGTGTCACATCCTCCCCCCGTTGATCTGGAATTTCGTCCCGAAATTCCGCAGTAGCTTCAGCCTTAGTAGTGGTTGTACTGTTTGCGAACAATTGGGGATACTTTTGTTTCATATGATCTTCGCGTTCCCAGGTGAACTCTGGGCCACGACGTGAGTTCCAACGAACTCGAACGAGAGGTATTCTAGTGCGCTTGAGGACCTTAACGTCCCGGTCCGTGATTTCAACTAGTTCCTCGACGAATCGCAACTGTTCATCGATAGTGAGTTCCTTCAAAGGAACTATGAGGGTCTCATCTGACAGACACTTCTTCAGATTCGACACGTGGAAAACGTTGTGAACTGCACTGAGTTCTGTTGGTAGGTTCAGTTTGTAGGCCACCTTGCCTATTTTCTCTATGATTTCGAATGGTCCAACGTATCGCGGGTTAAGTTTACCTCGTTTACCAAAACGAACAACACCCTTCCAGGGTGAGACTTTAAGTAGCACTCGATCCCCAACCTGGAGCTCGAGTGGTTTCCTGCCCTTATCGGCGTAGCTTTTCTGACGGTCACGAGCTGCCGCCATTGGTTGTCGTATTTGAGCAATCCTTTCTGTAGTATCAACTACAAGTTCTGGGCCAGTGATCTGACTATCCCCCACCTCTGCCCAACAAAGAGGTGATCGGCACTTACACCCGTACAGTGCCTCAAATGGAGCGGCCCGAATGCTGGTGTGGTAACTGTTATTATACGAGAACTCCACCAATGGGAGATACTTTTCCCAGCCGTTGCCAAAATCGATGACACATGCACGAAGCATGTCTTCAAGGGTCTGGATGGTGCGTTCAGACTGCCCATCCGTTTGCGGGTGATAAGCTGTGCTCATATCTAAACGTGAGCCGAAGGACTTGTGCATTGCTTGCCACAGTTCAGAAGTAAATCGTGCATCACGATCAGAGATAATAGAGGTGGGCACCCCGTGCCTCGAGACAACTTCCTTAAGATAAACGTCTGCTAGAGTGGAGAACTTATCCGTTTCCTTGATAGCCAGGAAGTGTGCAGACTTTATGAGTCGATCCACGATCACCCAAATAGTGTCATTTCCGCGCTGAGATCTAGGTAGGCCGGTAACGAAATCCATGGAAATTTGCTCCCATTTCCATTGTGGTATCTCTGGTTGTTGAAGTAGGCCTGATGGTTTCTGGTATTCGGTCTTGACTCTCGCACAAGTCAGACATTTACTAACGTAGGTTGCTATGTGAGCTTTCATACTAGGCCACCAATACGTAGTTTTCAAGTCGTGGTACATTTTATCCGAACCAGGATGTACCGAGTAACGAGACTTGTGTGCCTCATCCATCACAAGCTCTCGTAGGTTGCCATAGAGTGGGACCCAAATGCGTCCTGTTACGTAGTAAGCATCGTCTTCCTTTTGTTCTAATCGTTGCCTTGAGCCGCGTAGGGCTTCAACCCTGACGTTGTCTGGTTTCAATGCTTCAACCTAAGCATCCCGTATCTGAGCAGGAAGACTAGACTGGATGGTAAGTTGTAATGCTCGCACGCGCTTAGGCGTAGTGTCCTTTCGACTGAGGGCGTCAGCCACAACATTGGCTTTGGCTGGATGGTACTTGATCGCGCATTCGTAATCATTTAATAGCTCGACCCATCGACTTTGACGCATGTTTAGCTCCTTCTGTTTGAAGATATGATCGAGACTCCTGTGATCGGTGTAAATGGTGCACCTGGTACCGTATAGGTAATGTCTCCATATCTTGAGTGCGAAAACAACAGCTCCCAGCTCCAAATCATGTGTAGTGTAGTTCCTCTCGTGAATCTTAAGTTGACGCGAGGCGTAAGCAATGACTTTATCCCGTTGCATCAGCACATATCCAAGTCCCTGAATGGATGCGTCGCAATAAACCACAAAATCATCTATGCCTTCAGGCAATGAGAGGATAGGTGCGCTACAAAGTCTATCCTTTAAGTGTTGAAACGCAGTTTCCTGTGCATCACCCCAACGATAGGTGACACCTTTCTGAGTTAGTAAGGTGAGAGGTTGCGCAATCTTGGAGAAGTCCTTGATAAACCTTCTGTAATAGCCTGTCAAACCCAAGAATTGGTGAATTTCTGTTGGTGTGCGAGGTGCAGGCAGTTCCTGATCGAGTCTACCTTGGATGGATTAACGTGAATCCCATCCTTGTTTACCACGTGGCCTAGGAAATGGACTTCACGAAGCCAGAAGTCGCATTTCGAAAACTTAGCATAAAGTTGTTCTGTTCGAAGGAGTTCCAAAATAAGTCGTAGATGCTGCTCGTGTTCCTCCTGACTCTTAGAATAGACCAGGATGTCATCGATGAACACAATAACAAACTTGTCCAGGTAAGGCTTGCACACTCTATTCATAAGATCCATGAAAACCGCAGGTGCGTTTGTCAGCCCAAAAGGCATGACCAAAAACTCGTAGTGTCCATAACGAGTTCTAAAGGCTGTTTTGGAGACGTCCTCTTCTCGGACTCTCAGCTGGTGATATCCCGATCTTAGATAGATCTTTAAATAGAAGCTCGACCCTTGCAGCTGGTCGAATAGGTCATCAATACGTGGAAGAGGATAACGATTCTTCACCGTCACCTTGTTGAGTTCTCGATAGTAGATACACATCCTGAAGGTACCGTCTTTCTTCTTCACAAATAGCACTGGAGCTCCCCAGGGCGAAGAACTGGGGTGAATAAATCCCTTGTCCAAGAGTTCTTGTGGTTATAGTCTGGTTTTAACAAAAACTTTTTCCCTTATTAAAACCAAGTACACTATAACCAAAGGCTCTGATACCAATCTGTCACACCCCCAAAATCCACCTGCGGAGTATCACCGCTTGGAGGCGTGACTGACCAGGATCAAGCCACCAATCATATTGAACAAGCATGTAAGTAATTATAAAATCCAACCAATACAATTGGTGTCCAAACAAACATTGTTTAAGTTGCAAGCGGAAGCATAATATTTATAACCAAAACATAAGTTTAAACGTTTCAATGTTTAACATGGCACACAGCTGTCCATGTCCCACAACGACTCTTCCCCATGCAAGCTCCAGCTAAGTACCTATTGACCTGCAAAGCATGTAGTAACGAGTTAACAACAAAGTTGAGCAAGTTCACAATTGGGTGTTTGTTTTAAGTTGTTTCGAAAACGGTTTCCTTTAACTGGAATCCCTGCCGTGGGGGTTACCCCATAGTTGAAAACGTGATTTGTTTATCCCATTTACTCTGGCAATCCAGCCGTGGGGGCTACCCCATGTTCAATTCTCTGGCTCTATGGCTGTGGGGGCTACCCCATGTATATACTACTAGACTCGTTACCATATCGACTGCTGACTGTAGTCATGTTTATGTGCCCTGAACTGTCAATGTCTATCATCATTGACGTGCCCAGATCCATTAGTTCACGCCCGTCCTCTGCGGCACGGTGTGAGGCTTGTCAGACCTAAATAGCGCTATCTAACTAATGACCCGCTCGCCATTGGCCTGGCGATTAAGTCGATATAAAAAGGAGGGACTTCGTGATAGAGTTTTGGTCTTGTGAAGTTTAAACTGTCCAAGAGGACGAGGAATTATATTCCTGAACCCGTACTGTCCTACCCAAGAAGGACGAGGAATCCATATTCCTTAACCCATTCCCAACCCCTGGGAATCCCATGCTTTGTAGAAAGTGTGAACTCACCTTAGGTTAGCTCGGCAGATAAATGAAAGGTCAATCAAGCTGCTAGGGTCAACCACGTCCTAACATGGTTACCATACAAGTCAGGTCTAGGTTCAAATAGTGCACGTATGTTTACACAGAGATAGCAAGTTACGAACACATATAGGTTATGGCAAACACACATCATCACGTTTAACAGTCATAACATATCCAACTTGTGCGATCAAAAGATTGGGCTCGCACAAGTCTAACGGCCTTGTGCGAGTCACCTGCTGAAGTCCAATAGCACCCGGCCCAATAACTAGAAAGCCCAACACATCCATATATATATATATGGCCCAAATTAATAAGCAGATAATTTTTCTTGTGCGATCCATACATCTTGTGCGACTGGAACATCTTGTGCGACTGGACTTGGGCTTTGAGGCCCAACAGTATAAGTGAAGTCCAACTATTGTGTGTGGCCCAAAGCCTTGTGCGATCGACACCATCTTGTGCGATCCACAAGACCTTGTGCGATCAGACATATCTTATCTGTACTGTGTGCTCTACTAAGTTGTACCCTACTTGTGCGATGCACTTGTGCGATCAGATCAGGTCTTGTGTGACCTAATCTTGTGCGACCGAGAGGGACTTGTGCGATTCGTTTTATTATCCGGATATTATGCTATTCGGTTACAATCATTCAACGGTTTCCAAATTTACAATTAATCAATCAACAGTTTCCATCATAACCATTATTCGATCAAACCAAGCAATTTACCAATAATTCATAAGAACCCTAATCATATTCATAGCATGAACATCAAGCACAACTTCAAACACATTAACAGATTTATGTCCTTGATTTCTAGCATGCATTCTAACATAACATCAAAACAATTCGTCTAACATAACACATCACAGCCGAGTAAATATATATTCGATTCTAGATCATCAACAACCTCATGTGATTAACAACCCTATATCGATCTACAACACTATACATATGAGTCGATTTCATGAACATCAATTCTATTCGGTTCCTACCCATCTAAATCAACATCAAGCATATATCAAACCCTATAGTGGTAAGACAGTTTGTTCATACTATCAAATCCGAATAACATATATTCGATCATATAACAACATCAACCAAACCGAAATCAACAATAACATAACACTAACCGGTTAAAGAATGGAACGAGGATTGATAAAGCTTCGAGAGAGATGGGATGTGGCTGCCGTCGAGTTTGAGAGGAGAGAAAGAGAGTAGGGTTTGTAAACTTGTGTAATTAGGTAAAGTGTGGGATTTATACCAACACCCTAGGTGTTGTGCGAGTTGATAGAGTGGGCCGAACCCTCTTAATGGGCTGCCCCTTTATGGGTTTCGAGTACAACAAGTGTAGTCCGAATACACTTGTGCGATCGGCCAAGTGTTGTGCGTTTGGGCTCGTATAATATTATCATATTATATACATACATTCGCTACACAATAAACACATATCAAACATAACATTTCATAAATCATCAGAGTTTACATAATCACGTAGTGTTCAAGCATGCTACACTTAGCACAAAGATAGGTTCTGAAATACGAGTTGTCACAAGGATCGTAGTTAGGAAATAATTTCATAGTTTTAAAACACCAACCTTTTATATTTAAACAAATGAGATAAAACCCACATTTCATTTATAATATCTTTATAGGGATAAACCCTAGTTGCTGAAAACATAAACTTTTTATTTAGGTAACTTTATAGCCACTTTATTTAAGCCTTCAGTTCATATTGCTTCACATTAAGTTACCTGAAACGCATTTTAAAAATATTTTATCAGCAATAAATACTGGCGAGTACATTCCATTTTATGAAATGACACATTGTTATATTTTACAGCATCAAGAATTTTTACATTTGTTTATATCCACCAATTTCTCAACACAGTATTGCTACTGGGGCACCATTGTCCCCCGTGCTTAGGGTCATGCTAATATTGGCTAACCTGTTGTCCAATATTAACGAGTGTCAAGTAATGTATACAAAACCCTATATACTGATGATAATTGTAGAATTACAAAAAATTAATCACTGTAAGTATAACTGATAAACATTTAGGGTTTTGTAAAATATTTTAAATAATGGCTCACAAACGGTGAGAAAAAGAGATTGACTCACATTGCAAACTTATGTTTTTCTACGGGCTTCCTGGTGATATTTCTTGATTATTTTCTTAAGTTTCTATTAAAAATATACAATGCATGCGTATTGGTAAAATAACCCAAATCACATTAGCCATACATCACGTGACAAAACCCCAACAGACTTAGTCGGGCAGAGCCTTGACATGCGTTGATAGGTCCTAGATCAATCAGGTAGGGGAAATGAATTAGTGATCGGGGGTTAAAATACTTACAACGGGGTAGAGCTTCGTATTTTAGAGGGTATTTTAACTACTATGTTCGAGCTATTATAGGGAAAGAGGGAGAAAGAGAATTGAACGAGTTGCAATGTCTAACTGAGGCTTAATTTATAGCATTTCCGGAGGTCTCTCGCACCCTGCGGCCCATCCCACCTGATCCTGTTGCGCCCAGCGAGGGCACCCTAGCTACGCCTAGGGTTTCCTGGTCACCATACTAGGCTCGACACGTGTGCGCCATGTGGCACCTTGGGTGTCCGGCAAGAATAGGGTCTGTCGCGCCCCGCGACACACCTGGGAATCCCTGTCGCAGCCCGCGACCGAGTAATAATTCTTGATTTTGTTTGTTTTTTTATAAAATTAAGGTTAAACGTGTCCGGTTTCTAGTTTACGGAGTGTTATAGGGTGTTTTCGAGGGTTGTTATATCCTCCCCACCTTGTTTTAAATCTCGTACTCAAGATTCACTGGAATAGGTGTGGATACTTCCTTCGTATTTCTGACTCTAGCTCCCATGTGTATTCTGGCCCTCTCTTCGAATCACATTTTACTTTGACTAGAACTAATTTCTTGTATTTGAGATTCTTGATTTTTCTATCCTTAATCTGAATGGGCTTCTCTACAAAGTTAAGCTTCTCATTTACCTCTATATCTTGAAGATGTATCACTAATGACTCGTCTGCTAAGCACTTCTTGAGGTTACATATATGAAATACATCGTGTATTCCTGCCATTTCTTCTAGTAACTGTAGCTGATAAGCTACTGGTCCTATTCTTTTGATAATTTCAAAAGGTCCAACATACCTTGGGCTTAGGTTTCCTCTTTTACTGAATCTGACAACTCATTTCCATGGAGAAACTTTTAATAATACCTTGTCTCCAACCTGAAATTCCAACGGTTTTCGCCTGTTATCTTCATCACTCTTTTGACGATCTCGTGCTGCTTTCAGTCTTTCTTTGACTTGAATAATTTTGTCAGTTGTTTCTTGCACAATTTCAGGTCCTGATAGTTGCTTTTCTCCAATCTCTACCCCACATACTGGTGTTCGGCATTTTCGTCCATAGAGTGCTTCAAATGGTGCAGCATTGATGCTGGTATGATAGCTGTTGTTGTAGGAAAATTCTATTAAAGGTAAGTGGTCATCCAAATTTCCTCCAAAGTCTATCACACAGGCTCTAAGCATATCCTCCATTATTTGAATTGTCCTTTCGCTTTGACCGTCTGTTTGAGGATGATAAGTTGTGCTTAGATTTACTCTGGTTCCCATTGCTTTTTGGAAACTTGTCCCAAAATGGAAGTGAAACGGCTGTCTCTACCAGACACAATAGATAAAGGAATTCCACGTAATGAAACTATTTCATTTACGTACAGCTTAGCTAATTGTTCCATACTGAAAGTTTCTTTCATTGGTAAGAAATGAGCAGATTTGGTTAATCTATCTACAATCACCCAGATTGTATCATTACCTTTTCGTGTCTTGGGTAATTTGGTAACAAAGTCCATTGTTATCAATTCCCATTTCCAAATTGGCATTTCCAATTGCTGCAGTGATCTTGAAGGTTTCTGATGTTCAGCTTTTACCTGTGAGCAGGTTAAACATTTTGCAACCTAGTTTGCTATACCCCTTTTCATTCCTATCCACCAGAAATTCTTTCTTAAGTCTTGATACATCTTATCGCTTCAAGGATGCATCGTATACTTAGATTTATGGGCTTCTTCTAGAATTTGGCTTTGTAGGTTCCCTTGCTTAGGTATCCAAATCCTTTCCTTATGGAATCTCCAAATTCCATCTGTTCCTTTTTCTAATTCTT
Source organism: Helianthus tuberosus (assembly GCA_030545235.1). Lineage (NCBI taxonomy): Eukaryota > Viridiplantae > Streptophyta > Magnoliopsida > Asterales > Asteraceae > Helianthus > Helianthus tuberosus. The sequence goes on from JARYGA010001206.1 coordinate 46,660, forward strand.
TAATCATTCCTTTTAATCCTTCAGCATCATCCTTGATTGTTGTTTCCTGTATCTTTTTAATTTGCTCATTTAAATCTATCTGCAGGTTTAATCAGAGAGCGCGTACTCTTTTTGGCTTTTCATGATACTTTCGACTTAAAGCATCAACTACTACGTTAGCTTTTCCTGCATGATACTGGATATCACAATCATAATCACTAAGAATTCCCATCCAACATCTTTGCCTCATGTTTAATTCCTTTTGTCCAAAGACATACCTTTAACTCTTATGATCCGTAAATACAACGAACTTACTACCATAAAGATAGTGTCTCCAAATCTTAAGGGCAAAAATTATTACTCCTAATTCTAGATCATGAGTTGTATAATTCTCTTCATGCTTCTTAAGTTGTCTAGAGGCATAAGCAATTACCTTTTGACGTTGCAATAACACACATCCAAATCCTAACTTGGAGGCATCACAGTAGACTACAAAGTCTTCAGTTCCTTCTGGCAAGGCAAGTATTGGTGCGTTGGTTAACCATTATTTCAAAATTTTGAAGGCTTCCTCTTGTCTTGGTCCCCATTCAAACTTAACTGTCTTGCAAGTCAGTTTGGTTAATGGAATGGCTATTCTAGAAAAATCTTGAATGAAACGTCTATAATATCCTGCGAATCCAAGAAAACTTCTCACTTCTGCAGGTGACTCATGGACTTTCCATTTGGTAATCGCTTCGATCTTTGTGGGATCCACATGAATTCCTTCATGATTAACCAAATGCCCAAGGAATTGTACTTCCTGTAACCAGAATTCACATTTTGAGAATTTAGCATAAAGCTTTTCTTTTCTCAACAATGTCAAAAGTATATGTAAATGCTCTGCATGTTCCTCTTTACTCTTAGAGTAAATTAGAATATAATCTATAAAGACAATTATGAATTTATCCAGGTATGGTTTACATATCCTCTTCATCATGTCTATAAACGCAGCTGGGGCATTGGTTAAACCAAATGGCATAACGGTAAATTCATAATGACCATACCTCATTTTGAAGGCAGTTTTAGGAAGGTCCTCTACCTGTACCTTTAATTGATGATATCCCGAGCGTAAATTGTGTAGGATCGAATCGCGACCTGAATGAGTCGTTCGGAAGAGCTCAAATCCGTTTCAGAGGCGAAAACAGAGAAACGGATGTGAAAACAACTTGAATATCACTTTAAACGTCTTGTATATTGAATTAACAACGTTTACAATCACAAGGAATACCGGTAGCACCTCGGTATCGTTTCTGAGAATCTGAAAATCTGTTACAAATGACAAGAACATAAACCTATTTATACTCCTCCCTAGTTTGCTTAAAACTAACATGACCTTTTCAAGCGAACCATTCAAGCGAAACCAACTAAATAACTTTCAAGCGAACATATGGCATTTGACTTCAAGCGAACTTATCATAACCTGCATTCAAACAAACTTTTGTCTCCTTGTGTGACTTGTATTTCGTGTAGAATTGCAATGATGATGCAATTTATGATGTCACCATTATGATGTCATCATCAATGATGATGACATCATTCTTGATCAGATCTGCAACGCAACCCAAACTCGATATAAGACGAAGTCGACAGATGGATGCACCAACAGACTCCCCCTCAGAAGTTGACGAGTCTTATGTGTCGAGTCTTCGCAATCTTCAGTCTTTATCAGTCTTTATCACTCTAACATTCTTCAACTACTCTCCTCCTCGAATGATGTAACTCTTTCTTGTATTCTTCCGGATCACATTCCTAGCTCTTGCATCTTTCAACTTTCTTTCTCTAACAGACTCCCCTCAACTTGTGCTGGGATCGTAGTCTAGCTTTCACAGGTTCAGGCATCGCAATCTGACTCACCTGTATATTCTCTACCCAAAACATAAGTTTCATAAAAGATAAGATATAACAAATTTAGAAACTTTACTAATCACTTAAAGACACAACCCTGAATACATCATTTTCAAGTATCAAACAAAATGATTTTTCATGTCAAATTCTGATGAACCACTTGAATATACATCATTTTCATTTCACACATCTTCAAACAAACTTTCCCAAACCTGTTCATCATGTTTAGCACTCGGAATTTTGAAAATCAGCTTTTCAACATCAGTTGTCTAAAATCTTTTTGACTTTTTCAAAATTTATGCTAAAACACACCGAAAATCTTTTTGGAATTTTGAATATAAAAGAAATGAAATGCAGTAAAGAAATATTTACAGACAATATTTTTGTGAGTTTGTGTAAGAGGATCATATCAGTTTTTGAGACAAATCACCAACACCGTTAAGCTTTAAACATTTTAAGTTCTAAACGATTCACGTAGATTGACGATATTGTTGTCCACTTAAGCTCAATCTAAAAACTTTCGAAATGCTTACCGATACGTTAAGGTATATTAATTTTGCACTAAATTCTTATGGACCCCACGATCTTAGCATATCCCCTCATCATGCAATACACAAACTCAAGTAATGCCTTTAAACTTTTATCAACTGTGATTTGTGCGAAAACAAAGCAGAATGTTTAAACATTAACAATCAGGTTGATACTTCCGTATACGCAGAGAAAGTCCAATGTTTAAACAAAATAAGAAAAATAAAACAAGTTGAAGTTGTTTAGGCTTTAACCACCAGGTCGATACTTCCGTATACGCAGAGGAGGTCCAAAGCTTAAACGAAACACCAAAGAAAATAAAGCAGAACGTTTAGGCAATAACATCCAGGTCGATACTCACGTATTCGCAGAGGATGTCCAATGCTTAAACAAAATAAAGAAATAAAACAAGTTTAAATCTTTGCAAAATGAAATGCACAATCACAGCGACTTATCATCAAAGTTGTGAAAGTTCACAAACTTAACCAGTTTTATGTCTTTCGACAATCAGCGATTACTGAGTAGGCACACAATCAAGAAGGACAAAACTAAGTACTATGCTTTCGACCATGTTTCCCACTAGAACTAGGCTTTTTCATTTTAAGTTTGCATCGTTATCGCAAATCTACTAGTCTAGCTGAGCCTATCGTCACATCTTTAGTGAGACCGTTTATCACATTCAATCATTCCATTCTTTAGCATGCTGTGATCGTCCACTGATGTACTATCATTTCCTCTTTTATATGTAACACCTAGAAAATTCACGTCCTATAATGAGTAGACACGTGTCATATATTTAAACGTGTGAAAGAATGTTATAAAAGGACTAAAGTTAACAAACATGGAAAGTATGTGAATATACGAGTTCTGAATGTCAACAGTGAATAAACATACTTCATAATAACCCTACATGATGTTCATATCATCAAACGAATAAATCATGGAACATACGAAGCAAAACGTGAGAGATTACAAACTACAGGGGTTAAATGTGTCAACATGTTTAAGTTATACCTCTGAGTGACCTTTTGACAAACCCGAAGCTTTGTAACTGATAATTATGCTCACTAGAATGCGCGATATAAATTTCATAAAGTTTCGATATCGTATGAGAAAGTTATGATCAAATTCGTGTGCGAGGGGTTAAAACGTAAACATTGAAAGTTAAGACTTTTCGGGTTAACCGGAAGTGTCCAGGGACTTGGCAAAGTGGGTACAAGTCCTAAAGCCCTTGTGGGTAAATAATAAGGGGTCAAAATGTAAGAATTAGGCTTAGTTGCCCTTTCGTGAAGCCAAGGGACACTTATGTGGAAAATAGAAAATTTAGAATCTGATATCAGGGTCCAGGGGGGCCGCGTTGAGGTTAAGGGAACCTTAAGCGGGCCGCGTCAGGACGTCAGATGCAGAAACTTCGACCAGCAGCCTGTTTACGCGAAAACTCGACCCAAAACGGATGTTTCACTTCATGTGCGACCCCTAAGTGCCTCCTAGAACACTAGGGACATGTGTTAATCAGTTGTAGACCCAAGTGTCAACAATCTATGGTGAGGAATTCACTATAAAAGGGTCTTGAACTTGCAACAAGTCTTCACACCTTCATTCAAGCTATCTGATCATTCCTGGAGCTCAAGTCTGCTTCCAAGTGATCACTAATCAAGCTTAGGACTTCAGTAAGTTGCTAATCCTTTCTTTTATTGAGTTTAGCTTAGTTATTTAGTTAAAAGTCAAACCGTCGTAATTACGATTTGACTTCGAGATTAGTCAACAATGGCTCAGTCATATCTTGAATTAAAAGTAGTTATAAGTTGGTAATTATATGGGTAATAAACCCTCAAAAGGGTTCCCCCTGATTCCCACTCTATCTAGGTCAAATGTCGGGTCAAACTTGTATTTAAAAAGTCAACAGAATGTGTAAATTCTAATTTATGCATAATTAACAATGTAGAACATATACAACCTGTTTGATCATTGTTATAACTTGGTAATAAGTGTGAGAACATGTCCAAACATGTTCAACCCGACAATTTCCTGTTTAGACCCGGTTCGGAACCGAAAGTCGCATAGTTTGACTTATACTTTGACTTTCAGTTCTGACCCGTTTTGGTATGATTTAGAAATACCTAAGAGCTTTATTTGGACCAGGTTACACGCTAATACTTTGACTTTCAGTTTTGACCCGTTTTGATATGATTTAGAAATACCTAAGAGCTTTATTTGGACCAGGTTAGATGCTAGTATAACCCTCTGTGATTATACACTATGGTTCATTAGTTAACCGATTAATACTCATGATTCCGTTAATTGCTCATATGTTGACCATTATGCCCTTTTCACCTTAAAACGTGATTTTTGAAAATGTAAAAGAGTAGAAACCTTAATTACTGATATATAGACTTGTATGCAAAGTTTGACATCAGTTTGAGGTGTAGAATAAGAGTTATGCTCGTTAGCGTAAAATTAAAGCTTTATGTTAATAAAACGGCATAATTAGCGTATAGCCTAGTTAAGCCTACTTTTGATATCAAATCTTTTACCCACTGATGTAATATATTATTTTGGGATTTTTAAATATTTTTAATAAATTTTAGGCTGAGCATAACTAGTAGTCGCAGGATTAATCCGGTAATTGTCGGTTTTGCCCTAACGGGCCATAAAATGAGTTTTACATATCCAAACGACTCCAAACCTTTTGCTACTGATCCCATATAATAAATAAATTATTTTAAGCCTTCTGGAAATATAAAAATATCAGATTTATGTGTCAAACCCGGAAATGGCCTATAATCGCCTTTTTAAGCGTTTTTAACGCATAGTATGTGCTATAACTATATTAAACATACAAGGGTTGATACCTACTGATATTTGAGGCAAATTATAATATTTTAAGAGTAAGCAAAGGTTGTTAAACTCAGACTTCAGTTTTGAGCTTTTCGGCTTATGTGAAATTACCAAAATACCCCTACGGGGCATAGTCTAGTTATAATTGATAAATTTCACATATATACTTTACCCTACTGTTATAACATAGTAAAATAAGTATTTTTTCTGATTACATCTGACCTGTAAGTCAGATAAATACTTAAACTCTTTTATCACCTTTAAAATGACCAAACTACCCCTACGGGGCATAGTTTGTGTTTAAACACGTTTCGGGCATAATGAAAGACATCTTACTGATGTCGCAACCTATTTGGAGCATATTAACTTAGGAAACCTGTAAATGGCTCATATGAATACCTGTCACGCTTATTACGCGTACGGTTTGGTTTATGTAACAAGTTTACTTAAACTAGCCGAAACGGGTCAAACCTTATCGGTTTTATCTCAAAATCCAGAATGTGTTTAAGTTACCCATATTAAACAAGAATACAAGCTTGTCGGGTCAAAAACCACATTCTAAACCGGTCTTCGCATTATCATGCGTTTGAACCGTGTCTACCTCTTGGAAACTAACCGGTCTTAGTCTAAGCTTAATTAAAGACCCGTTAGAAATCTAATAGGTTATTATAAACCTTCGTTCCAGATTAGGAGCCCAGTAAAAGTACTTGCATTTATTGTATTTGATTGATACTTTGCTCAGGTAAATACTCTTAACTTATTTCCCTATACGGGCTTGGGATACGGTACTATAAAAGTATCGCTTGGTCGGGTGTATGTAGTCATCTAAATCAGATTGTGATTGATGTATTTACATAACCTGTTTAATATGTATTATTTGGTGTATGGCCTTTGGGGGTTAAATGACTATGTCCCGGATATCCTTGGCATCATTCGAAGAAATGGCCACGACCTAAGCACGGGGTGTAGGCGTACACCTGACAGTTGCATTATGTAAAAATTGGTAATCCACTCAGAGGTATCATCCTTGTGGGCATTATACCGAAGCCGGTATTCCACTTAAAGGATGATAGCCTGTGGGCATTATACCTGTGGCGTGTCACTTAATCTGTCCTGATGGACGACAAATAAGTAAAACTGTATACATGATTATTTCAATAATTTTCCCAAGTTATAAAAGATATTTGTGCCGAAGTGCATTCAAACCAATTTACAAACTCTTTTCAAAATGAGTCAGTTGAGTTGTATTTACCAGTGTAAACTGACGTATTTTCCAAAAAGGTTAAGTGCAGGTGCTAGACTAAATAGGCTGGCTACTCCAGGCATCATTACTCAAGTCTCGCAAGCTCTAGATGTCAAAGTCTGTTGAACAGTTTTATTTTATTTCGATCCGCCTGTGGATCCTTACTTTCCGTTGTAATACTTGGATATTACTTTTTATTCGGAATGTAATATATTTATCTTTTGCTTCCGCTGTGCATTTATATAATTGTGTTGTTTGACTATTATGTTGCCAACCACGTCACGATACTCCCCACCGGGCGCACCGGTGACACGTGGAAAGTCGGGGTGTGACAGGTTGGTATCAGAGCCAACACTGAGTGAATTAAACACTAGCCTTTTGTGTTTAATCTTAGTTACACAGTTGCACATTCTTGAGTCTAGACAAGAACATAAGACTAATCCAAATTCGTTTCATTGTCTTTTAATTACTTCTCTGTTATTTTTTTGATTAGCCTTTGCATGGGCAAGTCATTTTATCAGAAGTCCCGTTTAGGGCAACCATATACTTGTTTAAAT
>JARYGA010001207.1:0-23684 GCA_030545235.1 Helianthus tuberosus
ACAAAATTATCATTCTAGTTTTATGATATTAATCCATTTAAAAATTAATAAATTTCCTATACCATTAATGGCAATTTTATATTACAATTTCATAAATATCATAACAGATCTAGTTTTGATTTGTCATAAATCTAGTTTTGATTTTTCATAGCCCATAAACATGATAAAATTTACGTTTAAATGATAGTATCAGTTATTTGAATATGGTACGAATTATGAACATACCTTTAAAATGTATTTGATTAAAATAATAAAGATGAGAAATTTTTTTTAACTAAATTTTAAGATGTTATATATTATTTGCAACTACTTAGATAGATAAACCTTTGTAGATATCTACCAAAAAAAAGTAAGAGATAAACTCTCGTAGATAGTTATGAAATTATAGTAAGAGAAACAAAGATATTTATTTACACTAATCTATTATATTTTGCATTATTAAATAAATTAGGTTTTAAAAAAAAAAAACTTTTACTATAGATTTTCTTAAGAATTAATATGGTGTTGACTCATGGCATTTTCTGGAATCATTTATTAGAATTCAGATAATAATATTATATGTTAATATTATTATTAATTTAATATTATTATTTAACTAAATATTTATATTTAGTTAATATTATTATATAGTTAAATATTATAAGTGTTTCATGTAAATTGGATGTCTATATATACTTAAATCTCTACAGTATAGGATACACCGTTTTATATATTCTGTAAACAAAGAAATAGTTATTTAATTTTGTTATTATTATTATATATATTTAAACGGTGCATTCATTTATTTATGAAGGGATATAACTTAAGGTGGTACCCTAATTACTAATTGTATAAGAGTGTAATATAATACATTTATCTAGGTAGCTTATGGGTACATCTAATCATAGTGGTTACTCATACTCTAAACTCAGAATTTGTTAAAATAACAGAAAAATTAGAATATAAATGTTAAAATTTATATATACAGAATAACACATAAATTATTACATTAATTTCCTAACATAATGTTTAAGTTTTAGGTATTAGAAGAACATCTAAATGGCTTAAACCAGTGGCTTTGATACCACCTTCTGTCACAGCCCCCGACCCCATCCTGGGAGCAGGAGCCGCGAACCAGTCAGATGGTATCGGTGTTTTTTAATTTGGCAGCGGAAATTTTCATCAGGGCCGTAGTTATGAAATTTTTTTATCAGTGTTAAACACCAAAATGTTTAAAATAGATAAATGGGATAAAACCCAAGTTTTCTTCACAATACATTTATAGGGATAAACCCTAATTATTAAAAATAAAGTCTCCTTTTTGTTTAGGTAACTTTTATAGCCACTTTTCTAAACCTTCAGTGCTCTCCAGCTGGCTTCTATTCGGCTTTCACATTTTGTTACCTAAAACGCGTTTAAAACATTTTTGTCAGTGGGAAATACTGGTGAGTGAATCCCAGTTTAATCAAAACAGGTTTTATCATTTCACAGTATTGAGAGCGATTACAATGTTTACATCTACACAATTACTCATTCAGTACTGTCAATCCTGACTAGTGGGTCATATTACACATTGGCTAACTCTTTGTCCAATGGTAACGTGTTCCACATTTTGTATACAAAACCCCAACATACCGGCAGTAATTGAAGAATTACAAAGACTCAATCACTGCTAATTTTAATTTAAATAAATAAAGGTTTTGTAAAATAGTTTGCAAAAAGGTTCACAAAAAGGATATTACTTACATTGCTACTTTAGGTTTTTCCTTTGTGATTTCCTGGTTATAATCTATTAATTAAACAATGCACACGCGTTAGTATAATAACCCAATTTACATTAGTTATACCCTCCCCGAGACAGAAACTCCAACGACTACGTCGGGCAGAGCCTCGACAGCCGTTACGGAGCACTAGATCAATCGGGCAGCGTGTCTAATACGTAACCGGGGGTTAAAATACTCACAACGAGGCAGAGCTTCGCTTTTTAGCGGGTATAATACCCGAGCAGAATTTCAATAGAATTTTGAGAGAGAAAGTCGATTCGTGAACGATTTGAAAGTGAAGCTCGAACTCCCTATTTATAGGGTCTGATCAACGGCGGCTCGCGCCCCGCGATAGCTTAAGCACATGGCTTCGCGGCCCGCGAGCGCTTATAAAGTTGGCCCTAGCTTTGCTGACTCATGGACTAGCTTTGACACGCGGCCCGACACGTGGCACAACGTCGTCCGGCCTGGTGGCCATCTGTTGCGCCCCGCGAGGCACACAACCAACATGGTCGCGGCCCGCGAGCGCCCATTAGAATTTGTTTTATTTGATTTTTAATAAAATAAAGGTATTACTGGGTCGTTTTTTCGTATACGTGGTGTATTTTAGGATATATAGGGTTGTTTGTAAGGATTTTAAGAGAGTTGTTATATTTTGGGTATAACTCCTAAACTATATAATGCGCTCGCGTTAAGTATGGTAACCCAATCAACTTTACCAATATGTCACGAGACAGAACCCCAACGTACTTAGTCGGGCAGAGCCTTGACATGCGTTGGTGGGTCCTAAATCAATCGGACAGGGTATCGACTCAGTGATCAGGGGTTACAATACTTAAAACGGGGTAGGGATTGAAAGTATTTATAGGTGAATTAAAAAGTAGAAAAAAAAAAGAATATTGAAAGAGAGAGAGAACGAAAGAAAGGAAGGAGGGACAAAGGAAATTGTTGATTTGCCATTCTTATTTATACTGCATTTAGATCTTGGAGAACACGCATCTACACGTACACATTTATTAATTTATAATGTCCATTCTTATCCTACATGTAGACACCATTCTAAATTTTATATTTGTTTAAGTTTAACATTATTTTATTTAATATATATTATAATTAATTTAACTGTTTCACTTATTTGGCGCTTTTAACTTCAAAAATATGACGTTTTATAAAATAATAAATATGCTATTAGAACGAGAATATTTTTGTCTGCATTTTGGCCTAAGTTTTATTAAAAACGGAGTAGGTTCAAATATAATGTATTTTTATAGTTAAATTATTAAACGGTTCCTAGGCCCGTCTAGGTACTTCATATTTACAACAGTCAACTTACCCATAATTTATCCGTTTAATAACGTAAGTTTTTTTATATATACTTTATTTTAAATTTTATAAATAAAAATTTTGAGAATGTTACAATTTCAAGTTCAGATTTTAATTCCTGATTTTTAAGAGTTGTCTGTGCCACAAGTCCCTCAAATTCAGAGATATTGTTTTTCAGCGCTTTTAACTTAATTCGAACTTCTTTATCCGAATTATCTGGATTTTTCTAAATCTGTAATCAAATTTGTGTTGTGAAGTGCATATCTGTCAATCTTGGTGACAAACTCTACACATCTTGCACACCGCTTATCTACAGAAGTTGATTTTACCTCAATGCCAACCATGAAAGCACATGCTTCATTTCCTACAGAGTCTTCTTCCAACCTTTTAGCTTCAACATCTGCAAATTGCTGCATTTCGGCTGTGGAGATCTTGAACTCAAAGCATTCTCCTTTTTCCCCATCTTCTGTTTTGTTAGACTTTTCAAGAGACTCTTCATTCAGGTTATCTTCATTCTCAGCAACATTACCCGAATCCAACTCTTCCCCAAAAACCTCGTCTACAACTACAAGTTCCTCAATGCTAGCCTCTTCGATAACCTCTTCACACACTTCTTCGTCGATAATTTCAGCCATAAAGGCTTGTGAAACAATAGCTCCTGAAATTTCTTCCAATGCACAACCCCAGTCGTAAGGTTTAGTCAAATGTTGTAGAGGTTAAGCCACCGTAACATTGTTTGTCGAAGGTGTAAGATTTTCAGAACCACTTGGACGCGCACTTGAGTTTGAAGTAATTGCTGCATTGTTGTGAGGTCTTGAGTTATTTCCTTGAGAGTTGCTTTCTTTGTTAGATCTTTCCATCTTCAGCTTCCGACAATCACATGCGAAATGCCCGTCGATGTTGCAGTTGTAACATTTCACCTTTGACATGTCGACTCCCATTCGAGTCTTCGTCTGACCTCCTATGAACTTCCTACCCGTTCTCAACAGAAATTTCTTCGCTCTTTGGACTAAGAGTGCCATATTGAGTTGTAGATCAAGTTCTTCCATTACGTCTTGGTCTATCTTGTCAAAGTCCTCATCGAGACTTGACGGTTCAACAAGCTTTCCAAGACATAAGTTCTCATAGGCAGTCATGAAGGACGCCAAAGGCTCATGTTTTCTTCTATCAACTTTAAGCAGCTTGCCTCTAACTTTGGAATGTCAAGTTTGTCGCTTGAGATTTCTGAGCTCCACTAGAAGAGTACATTCCTTGATTGGAATTTATTGTTCCACTTGAACTGACATTGTTGCTTATTGATCGGTGCATTTTAGATACACTTTATTTAATATATTTTATAATCTAAATGCACGGATTATAGTATGACATCTATTAATTTAATTGGCTTTTATATTTTGTGGGTCATGGATCTAACTAGCTAAAACGAACATATTAATCTAAGGTTGAGATAAAATGATATTTAATAGTCAAAGACGGTGCAAATTACTAAAGATGATGTTAACTTAAAACAGTTAAGGATTTAAACAAAATAGATGATGACATTCTTTGTGATATCGTGTTGTATTAAAAGAAAATAAAATTGTAGTTATTTTTGTGTTGACTATTTTGGCAGAAAAGAAAGAAAAAAAAAAAGATATGTAGTCTTTTGGAGCTTATGGTTGTCATTCAAGGAGAAACAAAATATATATTCAATTCCTAGCCGTCAAGAACGATTCCAGAGCAGTTTTAGGCGATTTTCTCACCAATCTTCCATCTTTCAATTGATTCCTTCATGTCTGATCAATTCCTAACGATTATTGAAGCTGTGATGACTTTGATGCGCGGCTAAGCCTCTCGTGACTTCTACCCGAATGAACTTTTGCTTTGTATTGCATTGAACTTTGTTTACGGATTCTTGTAACTGGTACAACTTGACCACTTGTGTTGGATTATTGGTAAACGTTTCTTGTGTTTGAATTACTTGTCATTTAATAAGCGTATTGGCAACTTTCTTGCGTCGTTAGCGGGTTGGTAAATCGGTGGGTAGTTGATACAATCAAACAGGTTATTAGGTTGCATAGTGAATCTTAAAAACTATCCCTATTAACTAATCAAATTCATTAATTCCGAGACCATGTCTATGTGGTGTTTTGAATCAGTAAACAGTCTTTTATGTTAAACGGGTAATTGGGATTCCAGGTGGAGGTTACCTTTTCTCATATTGATTACAACTTTATTAATTAGTTCTTTTGTTTTTACAATCAAATTCATCAAACCCCCAAGTTAGATAGTTTAGTTCTTAGATACGACCGCTACATTAACCACAAATTCCCCGTGGATACGACACCCTACTTACGCTATCTACGTAGTTTAATTAGGTTTTTGATTAACTCTGATGACAGTCATCAAAACGGCGGCCGTTGCCGGGGAGTTAGTGCGCTTAGTGTTTTTATAGTTTTCTAAAAAAAGGAAAAAAATAAATACAAAACAAAAACCCAAAAAATATTTTTCTTTTACTCTTTATTATTTATTTTTGTTTAGTTCGGTATTACGCTTGGGTGTCCTGTTTGAGTTTGTATAGGTGAATTCTTCGAAACATGGATGGAGCTTAACATGTTGGTCAGGATTCAGTCAGAACTTTCCATACTTAATCTCCATTTGGACGGCGATGATTTGAACATCACTTGTAGAGACAGGGGCGAAGCTTAATGGGGGCGGGGGGGGGGGGGGGGGACGTCCGCCCCCCGGGATTTTTCGCTCAGTAGTGTTATATATGTAGTTTTCGTATAGAAATTTGTGGGTATATACGTTTTCACCCCCCCGGTTCTATAGAAATTTTTGGGTATATATGTTTTCACCCCCCCGGGCAAAAAATCCAAGCTTCGCCACTGTGTAGAGAGCAACCCGAGTTTTTACTGAACGCGACCGCGAATGAAATACTATACGGTTGCTGTGGAACATTCACGAGGATTTTGCTTCTTTAAACAGGGAAGTTTGTTCCAATCTTTTGTACATATATTTTTTATTTTATCTTTGAGTCGTAGTTTCCTTCCACATTGAGGACAATGTAGATTTTAAGTGTGGGGAGGGGAGATTAGTGTCTAAAAAAAATCAAAAATCAAAAATTAAAAAAAAAATCTATAAAAATGAAAAAAATTGAAAATGTCCCGTAATGATTTTTGCACAAAATGGAAGATGATAGGTATAATCAGTTCGTTGGCATTTGATTACTATATATATGAGATAACGAACAGTCAGTCATACGTCTAACTTAGGATATGTGGGTAGGCCCAACCAGCTGAAAGGTTTCTTAGGATCGATATAATATACCTTAAAATTAGGAATCTTGTGGGTTCTCGCCTTATGAGCTATGGTAAAACTGAAACCGTGGAGAGTATAAGAGGTACGCTATAAGTAAAAAAACTTATAAGTTTTTCCGATTAAATTGGCACACCTCTTTCTTTTGGTGAAAACAAATCCGAAACATTGTGTCCCCCGAAAAAACAGTCATCTATTCATTTGAGCACATGTGAAAAAATGGAAAAACAAAGCCTATGGTATTGCCCCGGGGATAGCGACTCATGCGGTACATACCCTCTAGGTGGAATTATAGAAAATATGTGAAGTTTATGGCATTAACCATGGGGATGGTGACTCGTGTGGGGTATGTTCGCTAAACTGATCGTATATAAAAGCATGTAAAGCTCGCAACATCATCCATCTATCCATTAAAAGTTTAATCGGAATAACATAAGAGTTTTTTATGTGAGATCCATAAATGACTATAATTATTTGAACTTAAATGAATTGTGAATAAGGGCTCGGAAGCTGGCGGTTGGGTTTAGGTGGACAATATACCTGCAATCCTAGTTAATGTGTGATTTGATTTGTTAATAAATTTACTGAATTTATTGAATACCAATATTTCTGATTGTGATTTCATTGCAAATAATTTTTTCGGGACGAAAAAAGATAAGTGTGGAGATTTGATCTGTGCATTTTAGGCACACTTTATTTAATATATTTTATAATCTAAATGCATTGATTATAGTATGACATCTATTAATTTAATTGGCTTTTATATTTTGTCGGTCATGGATCTAACTAGCTAAAACGAACATATTAATCTAAGGGTCTGTTTGGTATGGAGTAATGGAATGGACGAAGGAATGGAATGGACGAGGTAATGGAATGGACGAAGGCATGCAATGGATCATTAACCAACCAAACACTCTTTTCTTCATTTCATTCCATTCCATTGACCAACCAAACACTCTTTTCTTCATTCCCTCGTAATCACTCATTTCATTCCATCTCTCATTCCTGCATACCAAACACTACCTAAGGTTGAGATAAAATGATATTTAATAGTCAAACACGGTGCAAATCACTAAAGATGATGTTATCTTAAAACAGTTAATGATTTAAACAAAATAAATGATGACATCCTTTGTGGTATCGTGTTGTATTAAAAGAAAAGAAAATAAAATTGTAGTTATTTTTGTGTTGACTATTTTGGCAAAAAAGAAAGAACAAAAAAATAGATTTTTTTTTGTAAGAGGCGGGTACTACAACAAACGATAGGGCCGCAACAAAAAAATAGATATGTAGTCTTTTGGAGCTTATGGTTATCATCCAATGAGAAAAAAAGAATATATTCTATTCCCAGCCGTCAAGAACAATTCCAGAGCAGTTTTGGGCGATTTTCTCACGAATCTTCCATCTTTCAAGTGATTCCTTCATGTCCGATCAATTCCTAACGATTATTGAAGGTGTGATGACTTCGATGCGCGGCTAAGGCTCTCGTGACTTCTACCCGGATGAACTTTTGCTTTGTTTTGCATTGAGCTTTGTTTACGGATTTTTGTAACTTGTACAGCTTGACCACTTGTGTTGGATTCTTGGTAAACTTTTCTTGTGTTTGAATTACTTGTCATTTATTAAGCGTATTGGCTACTTTCTTGCGTTGTTAGCGGATTGGTAAATAGGTGGGTAGTTGATACAATCAAACGGTTTATTAGGTTGCATAGTGAATCTTAAAAACTATCCATATCAACTAATCAAATTCATTAATTCCAAGGCCTTGTCTATGTGGTGTTTTGAATCGGTAAATAAGTTTTTATGTTAAACGGGTAATTGGGATTCCGGGTGGAGGTTAATTTTTCTCATATTGATTACAACTTTATTAATTAGTTCTTTTGTTTTTACAATCAAATTCATCAAACCCCCAAGTTAGATAGTTTAGTTCTTAGATATGACCGCTACATTAACCACAAATTACTCGTGGATACGATAGTCTACTTACGCTATCTACGTAGTTTAATTAGGTTTTTGATTGATTCTGACGACAGTCATCAAAATGGCGCCGTTGCCGAGGATTTAGTGCGCTTAGTGTTTTTCTAGTTTTCTAAAAAAAAAATAAAAAAAAAATACAAAACAAAAACCCAAAAAATATTTTTCTTTTACTCTGTATTATTTATTTTTGTTTAGTTCGGTATTACGCTTGGGTGTCATGTTTGAGTTTGTATAGGTGAATTCTTCGAAGCATGGATGGAGCTTATCATGTTGGTCAGGATTCAGTCAAAACTGTCCATACTCAATCTCCATTTGGACGGCGATGATTTAAACATCACTTGTAGAGAGCAACCCGAGTTTTTACTGAAAGCGGCCGTGAATGAAATGCTATACGGTTGCTGTGGAACATTCACGAGGATCTTGCTTCTTTAAACAGGGGAGTTTGTTCCAATCTTTTGTACATTTATTTTTTATTTTATCTTTGAGTCGTAGTTTCCTTCCACATTGAGAACAATGTAGATTTCAAGTGTGGGGAGGGGAGATTAGTGTCTAAAAAAATAAAAAATAAAAACAATTCAAAAATTCAAAAAAAATCTATAAAAATTCAAATATTTTAGAACGTCCCGTAATGATTTTTGCATAAAATGGAAGATGATAGGTATAATCAGTTCGTTGATATTCAATTACTATATATATTAGATAATGAACAGTCAGTCATACGTCTAACTTAGGATATATGGGTAGGCCCAACCAGTTGAAAGGTTTCTTAGGATCGATATAATATACCTTAAAATTAGGAATCTTGTGGGTTCTCGCCTTATGAGCTATGGTAAAACTGAAACTGTGGAGAGTATAAGTGGTACGTTATAAGTAAAAAAACTTATAAGTTTTTCCTATTAAATTGGAACACCTATTTCTTTTTGTGAAAACAAATCCGAAACAGTGTGACGCCCGAAAAAACAGTCATCTATTCATTTGAGCACATGTGAAAAAAAGGGAAAAACAAAGCCTATGGTATTGCTGCAGGGATAGCGACTCATGCGGTACATACCCTCTAGGTGGTGTTATAAAAAATATGTGAAGTTTATAGCATTAACCATGGGGATGGTGACTCGTGTGGGGTATGTCCGCTAAACTGATCGTATATAAAAGCATGTAAAGCTCGCAATATCATCCATCTATCCATTAGAAGTTTAATCAGAATAACATAAAGAGTTTTTTATATAAGGCGGTAGATTTAATCTTTTAACCTTGTAAGCTTGAAACGAGATT
The DNA here is from genome assembly GCA_030545235.1 of Helianthus tuberosus. Taxonomy (NCBI): domain Eukaryota; kingdom Viridiplantae; phylum Streptophyta; class Magnoliopsida; order Asterales; family Asteraceae; genus Helianthus; species Helianthus tuberosus. The sequence goes on from JARYGA010001207.1 coordinate 9,612, forward strand.
AGGTGGCGTTGTAGTCTTTTGAGTGTGAGATCCATAGATGACTATAATTATTTAAACTTAAATGAATTGTGAATAAGGGCTCAGAAGCTGGCGGTTGGGTTTATGTAGACAATATACCTGCAATCCTAGTTAATGTGTGATTTGATTTGTTAATAAATTTACTGAATCTATTGAATACCAATATTTCTGATTGTGATTCCATTGCAAATAATTTTTTCGGGACGAAAAAAGATAAGTATATGGATTTGATCGATGCATTTTAGGTACACTTTATTTAATATATTTTATAATCTAAATGCAATGATTATAGTATGACATCTATTAATTTAATTGGCTTTTATATTTTGTGGGTCATGGATCTAACTAGCTAAAATGAAAATTTAATTGGCTTTTATATTTTGTGGGTCATGGATCTAATTAGCTAAAACGAACATATTAATCTAAGGTTGAGATAAAATGATATTTAATAGTCAAACACGGTGTAAATTACTAAAGATGATGTTAACTTAAAACAGTTAATGATTTAAACAAAATAAATGATGACATTCTTTGTGATATCGTGTTGTATTAAAAGAAAAGAAAATAAAATTGTAGTTATTTTTGTGTTGACTATTTTGGCAGAAAAGAAAGAACAAAAAAAAAAGATATGTAGTCTTTTGGAGCTTATGGTTGTCATCCAAGGAGAAAAAAAGAATATATTCAATTCCTAGCCGTCAAGAACGATTCCAGAGCAGTTTTGGACGATTTTCTCACCAATCTTCCATCTTTCAAGTGATTCCTTCATGTCCGATCAATTCCTAACGATTATTGAAGCTGTGATAACTTCGATGCGCGGCTAAGCCTCTTGTGACTTCAACCCGGATGAACTTTTGCTTTGTTTTGCCATTGAACTTTGTTTACGGATTCTTGTAACTGGTAAAGCTTGACCATTTGTGTTAGATTATTGGTAAATGTTTCTTGTGTTTGAATTACATGTCAATAATGTCATTTATTAAGCGTATTGGCAACTTTCTTGCGTTGTTAGCGGTTGGTAAATCGGTGGGTAGTTGATACAATCAAACGGGTTATTAGGTTGCATAGTGAATCTTAAAAACTATCCCTATTAACTAATCAAATTCATTAATTCCGAGGCCATGTCTTTGTGGTGTTTTGAATCGGTAAATAGGTTTTTATGTTAAACGGGTAATTGGGATTCTAGGTGGAGGTTACTTTTTCTCATATTGATTACAATGTTATTAATTAGTTCTTTTGTTTTTACAATCAAATTCATCAAACCCCCAAGTTAGATAGTTTAGTTCTTAGATACGACCGCTACATTAACCACAAATTCCCCGTGGATACGATACCCTACTTATGCTATCTATGTAGTTTAATTAGGTTTTTTATTGACTCTGACGACAGTCATCACTTACAAAGGCGTGTTCACTTGCAGGAACTTCATTTTCTAAATATAGGGCAACACCGGCTCCTCCATTATTACCCTTATCCATCGGTTTTGAGACTTTATATAACTGAGGATCTTGGATCTTCTCGAAATCAGATGCTTGATCTTCCATATTCCAAGCATAACCCTTCAGTTTTAGTACAACTTCTTCCAATGAGAGCTCCTTATAGAGAACACCTTCTCTAATCAATGCGGTGTACATATTCCATTCTCTGGGAAGGAAATTTAGAAACTTCTCAACTTTGGTGTAGACACCTTCTTGACTACGATCAAGTTCGCTCAACAAATGATAGAATCGATTCACCGTGTCATCGAATGATTCATTCCTTAACGCTTTAAACACAACGAATTGAGTCTTCATTCGTTCAAGACGCCGTTTCTTGTACATTGCATTTCCCTCGTACCGTTCGATCATGCTATCCCACAACTCCTTCGAATTACTTCTCTTACGGAAAGTATGGAGTATAGATTGCATCATCGCCATCGTAATCATCGACATTGCTTGATACTTGAACGCTATGTGTGAAAATATGTGGAATACGTGGTTACTTGATACGTGTATGAACTATGTGTTATATGTGAACTACTTGCATACGGTCCTAACAAGTGGTAACCGTTATAGGACGCGGTTGAAGAAGTTTAGGATAAACATAATTATCTACCGAGCAATCTAAAGTGAGTTCACAACTCTTACTAAAAGCATGCATTCCCGGTGGTTTGGGAACTACATAAATGTACCAAGGTAACGGTACGAGAACTAACGAAACTCATAAACTCAAAACATGTATTCCCGGGATTGGGAACCTCATACTAAACGAAAACTCTACCACGAAAGTCCCTTTACATATATATCGATTAATCGCTGGGAGCGAACGGGATATTAGTTGATAGCACTATTAGGTTTGACAAACCTCACACCGTGCTGGGAGCTGGGAGTGAACTATTATCTGAAATCTGGTCAATGATGGTAGAACATTGATCTGGGGCAAACAACAATTACGTCAAGGTTTTGGTATCTTCACGGTTTAGTAGCTCATTATGGGATGGGATTCCCACAACATGTTCTGGATATCATTGTAACTCACTGAATTAATGTTTTTGGGATAAAACGAGAAAAATGTTTTTGAAAAAACCGTGAACTCGCAAACTTTATGTTGACACACTACTGCATGCTTGCAGGTCCGTAGATTCTGCGCTGGAGCTTGTTTGGAGCATTATGGTGGTCGTCTAGAATCCGTTGTCGGATTTCCACTTTTGAACTTATGTTTTTAAACTACTTATGAACTTAACACTTCCGCTAAACGCTCGAACCTTATTCTGTTAAACTTGCTATGTTTTGGAACTTATTTAAAATTTATTATGCTTTAGACTTAAACGTTATGTCACTAATCGCATTGGTGATGGTTTTTATGTTACTTATTCTAAATGTTCAATGTGATTGGTGGCTTGATCCTGGGCAGTCACACGCCTCGCGGTGGTACTCCGCACGTGGAAATTTGAGGGTGTGACATATCTCACAAGTTTGACTTCACACTAGTTCATCAATAATCTGGAAGAACAAACACTGAAACAAAACTCTGAGCAAATAAAAATGGGTCAAACAAGGAATCTTTACTAATCTTAAAAAACCCCTGATGAATATCTTCAACGCTCTATAAAAACCCAGATGAATGTTTATCATAAAAAGCTCTATTCTAATCACAATCCATCATCCATAATGAGTAAACAAAAGAATGATTGATGAAAAACACTTGAAACACAACAAACAAAACCAAACACCTAATCAATATGTAATTTTTCTCAACTAAATCTCTAAACCCAAACCTACAGTATTAGGAGCACACTGCTCTGATACCACTTATAAGGTCTCCTACCCAAGGATCACACTCAAAAAAAACAATCACTAGGTGTGCAGAATCCACCTAGCAATCACTACCGTATAGTATTGGATCAAGAAACAATAGAATGAGAATGACGAAGATGATGAACGACATCACACACAGTAGCCGTTAATGCACACATAGTAGTAATGATTAGGGTTTTCTTGAGAAACAATCTTTCCACAAAAGAAATCTCCAGAGTATAACATTTCACTAAAGAGTTTATATACAATGGGAAGTCCTAACTATAAAAGTCAGGACATAGAAAGGCCCAAAGCCCAAAACAATACAAACCCTGACTAGACAAAAGCCTAAATTCGGACTATAGTAGAGGTACTAAGTCCTGACAATAAAATAACACACAAATTCGGACCAAACATAAAAGTTTTAAGAATTTACATAAAACACCCTTGAAGATTTGAGAGCCTGCACTTATCACCCAAAGTGCATTTACACCGGGTCCTGAACTCTGCGTAGGAGCGCTGCCGTCTCCCAGCACCCTATCCCCCTCTCTCTTTACGCACCTTTTTCTCTCTTCCATATACGGACTACAGATTCTTCGCAATTTCATGTTGTGTCTCTATGAATGTCAACAACGCAGACCTCAACATCGCGTGAGCCGAAAGCTTATATGGGGTCTAGGTGGGATTCCGCCATCGCAACAGGCCGCCACCACCGTAGGTTCACAGTGAAACTTCTGTGACGGAGGGCCACCGCCACGACCATCTCGCAGGCTACGGATATCTACCAGTCACGGCCCCAACCCCGGTTTGACCCGGTCGGGAGCTGCGGGACAGGAACCCGTGGTATATATTAATTGATGCGACAGCAGAAGATTTAGCAGGATCTTTTAAAACTTGAAATGCCCGATTATTTTATTTCATAATTCGGGATAAACCCCGTAATTTACAATAGAGGAATTTCATAAGTAAATTCCCTGATTTATAAAACATGTTTATTCATATTAACTGAGCCACCTCTTCAAGCTTGTTAGTGCTCCGTAGCACGTTTTCCTTGATTTACAGCAGGTCGCCTGAAACATGTTTTAAAAATATTTTATCAGCGGGGAAATGCTGGCGAGTCATTCAGGTATGTAAAATGACACATTAGTTATCAATTACAACATAAGAGCGATTACAATGGCTTCTATCTTATTTTTATCTGGCGCCGTGTCACCTGGTGACGATGGTCATACCACTATTGGGTCTTTCCCCAAGTAGTGATGATTATCACTGTTAGGATTTATTAGCATAACCGTGAGAAATTAGTAATGTGCACAATACCCCAATTAGCCAGTGATTCAAGATAACCATGACTCAATCCCTGTAATTATAACTTTTGAAAATGCTTGGAGTATTGTAAAATACTGTTTGATAAAAAGAGAATGACTCACTTTGCAGATTTATATGGGCAGAGTTTAGCCTACTGATTAGCCTTGTAGCCTAAATTAAATAACAATGCACACGAACTAGGTCAGTAACTAATACAGCATTTACGATAACTCACGAGATTAAAACCCTCACAACGAATGACAAAGTGCTATACTTAAACATACATCGAATTCACGACTAATGACAAAGTATGGCCCTAATGTGGGCAGTGCTTAAACATCCATTGGATAGTTTTCAATCGATCGGACATTGAATCGTACCAGCGATCGAGTTAATACCCTGTATCGTAGCAGCGCCTCGCTATATTAATTGTAATTTCAACTTTTGAGCAGTGAGAATTCGTTTTTGAAAGTTGATTTCGACACAGAATGAAAGCTCCTGATCCAAGCTATTTATAGCTGAAATATGGGTCTCACGCGGCCCGCGTGAACCCCTTCATGATCCTTACGCGGCCCGCGAGGGCCATCTAGACGTAGACTAGGGCTAGCGTGTCACACATAGGCCTGCCACGTGTGTGACGCGTGGTCCGGCGTGCTTATCCGGTCAACCCAGTTTTGACGCGGCCCGCGTAAGGCTAAGCTAACCCTTACGCGGCCCGCCTGAAACTCATAAATTTTGTTTTCTTGGTTTTTCATGCACAGTAGAGTTTCAGGTGTCCGGGTTTTTACTTACGGGTCATTTTGGGACATTTTTTGAAGGTCCTTACATCCTCCCCACCTTATTTAAAATCTCGTCCTCGAGATTTACTGAAATAAGTGAGGATACTTCTGTTTCATCTCTGATTCCAGCTCCCAAGTATATTCGGGTCCTCTCTTTGAATCCCTTTTGACTTTAACCAATACTAGTCTTTTGTGTTTGAGAAACTTGATCTTTCTGTCTTCTATCTGAAGTGGTTTCTCCACAAATTTTAATTTTTCATTTACTTGGATGTCTTGAAGAGGGACTACTAATGATTCATCTGATAGACATTTCTTGAGATTGGATACATGAAATACGTCATGTACCCCAGCTAGCTTTTCGGGTAGTTGTAAGCGATAGGCAACTGGTCCTATACGTTGGATTATTGGGAAGGGTCCTACGTATCTTAGACTTAGCTTTCCTTTCTTACCAAAGCGAACTACTCCTTTCCAAGGAGAAACTTTCAAGAGAACCTTGTTTCCAATTTGAAATTCTAACGGCTTGCGTTGATTATTTGCATAACTCTTCTGGCGATCTCGAGCCGTCTTTAATCTTTCCTTGATTTGAGTGATCTTGTCGGTAGTTTCTTGCACAATTTCAGGACCTGATAATTGACTTTCTCCTATTTCTGCCCAACAAACTGGAGTTCTACACTTACGTCCGTACAGTGCTTCGAACGGGGCAGCTTCAATGCTTGAATGATAACTATTGTTATAGGAGAATTCAATTAAAGGTAGGTGATCATCCCAGTTTCCACCAAAATCTATCACACATGCCCTCAGCATGTCTTCCAGGGTTTGGATCGTCCTTTCACTTTGTCCGTCTGTCTGAGGATGATATGCAGTGCTTAGATTTAGTCGGGTTCCCATAGCTTCTTGGAAACTTGTCCAGAAATGGGAAGTGAAACGACTATCTCTATCCGATACAATGGAGAGTGGAACTCCATGTAAGGATACTACTTCATCTACATACAACTTGGCTAACCTTTCCATGCTAAACGTTTCTTTCATCGGTAGAAAATGAGCTGATTTAGTTAATCGGTCCACAATTACCCAAATCGCGTCATTACATCTTTTGGTCTTGGGTAACTTAGTAACAAAGTCCATTGTTATGAGCTCCCATTTCCATACAAGCATTTCTAATTGTTGGAGTAAACCTGAGGGTTTCTGGTGTTCTACCTTAACTTGTGAACAAGTAAGACATTTAGAAACATATCTAGCTATGTCCTTTTTCATTCCTATCCACCAGAAATTATTTCTTAAATCTTGGTACATTTTATTGTTACCAGGATGCATGGTATACCTAGATGTATGGGCTTCTTCTAACATCTTATTTCTTAATTCTCCTTGCTTAGGTACCCAAATCCTTTTCTTGTGGAATCTCCAAATTCCATCACTTCCTTGTTCTAATTCCTTTATTCTTCCTTTCATTCCTTCAGCCTCATCCTTGATAGCTATTTCTTGAATGTTTTTCAGTTGTTCCATTAAATCTAATTGTAGATTTAATCTAAGAGCACGAACTCGTCGTTGTTTCTCATGATACTTACGACTTAAAGCATCAGCAACTACGTTTGCTTTTCCTTCGTGATATTGAATATCACAGTCGTAGTCACTTAGGATTTCCATCCATCTCCTTTGCCTCATGTTTAATTCTTTTTGCCCAAATATGTATCTTAAGCTTTTATGATCTGTATAGACAGTAAACTTACTTCCACACAGATAGTGTCTCCAAATCTTAAGGGCAAAAATTATGGCTCCCAATTCTAAGTCATGAGTCGTATAGTTTTCCTCATGCTTTTTCAATTGCCTTGATGCATATGCAATTACCTTCTTGGGTTGCATAGGCACACATCCTAATCCTAGCTTTGAAGCATCACAATATACTTCAAAATCTTCTATTCCTTCTGGTAAAGCTAGAATTGGAGCGTTTGTTAATTTCTGCTTTAAAATCCTAAAGGCTTCTTCTTGCCTAGGTCCCCATTCAAATTTAACTGCTTTTACAGGTTAGCTTAGTTAATGGTACGGCTATCTTGGAAAAATCCTTAATGAACCGTCTATAGTATCCGGCTAACCCTATAAAACTTTTAATTTCCATAGCTGACTGCGGGACTTTCTATTTGGTGATCGCTTCTATCTTAGCAGGATCTATGTGAATACCTTCATGATTCACCATGTGACCTAAAAATTGCACTTCTTGTAGCCAAAATTCGCACTTCGAGAATTTGGCGCAAAACTTTTCCTTTCTTAACAAGGTTAAGAGTGCATGCAGGTGCTCACAATGTTCCTCCTAACTTTTGGAATAAATAAGTATATCATCGATAAAGACAATTACGAATTTATCCAAGTACGGTTTACAGATCCTATTCATCATGTCCATAAATGCTGCTGGAGCATTTGTTAACCCAAAGGGCATGACTGTAAACTCGTAATGACCATACCTAGTTCTGAAAGCAGTTTTAGGTATGTCTTCTTCTTGTACCTTCAATTGATGATATCCGGAGCGTAAATCTATCTTAGAAAAATATCTAGCTCCTTGAAGTTGATCGAAAAGATCATCAATCCTAGGCAATGGGTATCGATTCTTAATTGTAACCTTATTCAACTCTCTATAATCGATACACATTCGCATCGAACCATCTTTCTTCTTTACAAACAACACTGGCGCTCCCCACGGGGATGAACTAGGTTGTATAAATCCTTTGCTCAGTAATTCATCTAATTGCTTTTTCAATTCTAGCATTTCTGTGGGTGCTAACCGATAAGGTGCCTTGGCTATCAGTATAGTTCCAGGAATTAGATGAATTCTAAACTCTACTTCCCTATCAGGTGATAATCCAGGTAGTTCATCTGGGAATACCTCTGGGTATTCTGATACTACTGGAATTTCCTTAAGTTCCTTACTCTTAGTGTTAATGATTACTGAAATCATATACACCATTTCTTGTTTTCTTGAATAACTGGCCAATTTCATTACTGAAATGAATTTTATTGGCTTTTTGGCTTATCTCCTGTAATCACCACTAATTCTCCTGAGGGTGTATGAATTTCTATGGAATTCTTATCACAAAGAATTCGAGCATGATTGGCTACTAGCCAATCCATTCCTAACACAACATCAAATCTGGCTAAATTCATAGGTAATATGTTTGCTGAAAATTTATGACCTAAAAGTTCTATCTTTCTTTCTCGCACAACCTTATTTATTTTAACAGAATTCCCATCTGCCGTTTCGACTGTAAAAATCTGCCTAAGGTTGGTTAAGGGTAAGTTAAGAGCTTGGCAGAATGAAGTATTTATAAAACTATGGTTTGCACCAGAGTCAAATAATACTTTTGCATAAACGTTGTGAACTAGGAACGTACCAGCTATTACGTCAGGAATTAGTTTTGCTTCCTGAGTAGTCAACTGGAAAACTCTTGCGTTCTTCTTGGTCGCTCCTTCTACAGTTTTGGTTTTGTTATCAGCTAGTTTGGCCAATTTAGGGCAGTCTGGCCTAAAATGTCCAGCTTCTTCGCAGTTGTAGCAGATTGTTGCTTTCTTCTTCCTGCAGTCTTCTTCTTGGTGCCCCGGGATTTTGCAGAAATTGCAATATCCTTTGCATCTTCCAAAATGCTTCCTTTTACATGCATTGCAAAATGAAACAGTGGAAGATTGCCCGGTTCCCTTTCTCTTGAAATTACTACGATTACCCATACGGAATCCCTAGGTAATCTTTTGGGCTACTTCCTTTTTCCGGTTTTCTTCTCTTGTGCATATCAGTCCGTCAGTTAGGGTGTTAGCTAATTCCACTTCATCGTCAATAGTGCGTGGTCTCACAGCTTTAACGATATCACGGATCTCGCCAATCAATCCCCAAATATAGCGGGAAATAAGTACCGGCTCTGGTGAAGCCAAGGTTGGTACCACTCTCGCATACTCGAAGAATATCGAAGTATACCCTCGACAGTCTACATCCACCATCCGGTGGTTCAGGAATTTATTTGTCATTTTTTCCTTTTCGTATTCAGGGCATAATTTTCTTTCCACTAGCTGCTGGAATTATTCCCAACTCATGGCATAGGCCATATTTCTTCCTTTGGCTTGCAGCACCGTATTCCACCATTCTAGCGCCCCTTCTTTAAAAAGATGCGACGCGTACATGACCTTATCTTCCTCGATACATTTACTTATCATAATTACTGCTTCAGTTTTCTCCAACCAACGCAGCGCCGCAGTCGCCCCTTCATTGCCTGCAAATTCAGCTGGTTTACAGGCAAGAAATTCCTTATAAGTGCAACTAGGTGTTGCAGTTTTCATTCTTTTAAGAGTTGGGGCTTGCAGTACATTATCATTATTGTTATTGTTGCCACCTCCGTTTATACTACTACTGAAATTGTCTTCATAAGTACGTTTGCTAGGAATAATTTGAGGTTCAAATGGATTTCGAGCAGCAGCAAGTATTGCTGGAATAGCATTGGCTATTCCCTGAGCAACGATATTTTCAATATCTTGCCTATTCAGAAATTGATCCTCATGATTTTGCTCAGATTGGTTACCCTCGTTAACTTGTTCATTACCAGTGTTTGCCATCTGGTAATTAATTTATATAAGTTATTAGTATAAACTAATCCAAGCATAACAAAATAATTGCACATAATCACATTAACATATATAGCCAAAATTGTCGATCTTTCGACTTTAGATATTTTATATATATATTAGGCATCCGTACAAACTGGTATCTTACAAATTTTTTATTCTTAAGTATTACACATAATTATATTTTTATGATTATATTATTATTTTTACACACATTCTCCTACAACCCCACAACTTTAGTCAGTTGGCATCTCAGAAACAATGTTCCCTTTCGTCGTACTTCCAGGAGATTCTCTCTCCTACCTCTCGGATTCTGTTCCCTGCATCCACCAGCTCCTCGCCAAAATGGCGGAGTTCGGCCAGATTTTCCATGCTCATAGGTGGGTGTAGTGGAGGTTCTGGGTCAAACTGAGGGAAAAATGTATCAGGGTTATTTAGAAGATTCTGGAACTGCCAGTCGGTGGTCCACCATTCTTCTAACTCTGCAGGTAGAGGTTGGGCGTGGATAATAGGATCTGGGATTTTAGGCTCTAGGTCAACTGAAAGTTGTGCTTCCGCTGGGTAATTAAAAAGATTTTCACCGACAGGTCCAATGAGGTCACTAAGTGTAGTTTATGATCTAACTCCTCCCAGGGTGGCATCTCCTGATTTTGCCTAGAACTTTCTCCAATCTCTATGGCCTTGCCTTTACCTTTGACATCCTTCGTCTTGGTAACTTTCCGTGTCGCTGGTTTCCTCCTGCGCACCCACCTCCAGCCCACAATTCTTCTTTTCTTCTTAGGTTTGGGTTTTTTCGGAGGTTGGTTTGAAATTCCATAGGTTCCTCTATGTCAGCACAATGCCCGGTAAAATCTTTGGAAACTTCCACATTAACAGGATAGAGATTGAGATTTTGAAGGGCTTCAGATAATTCATTCATGCTGTTTAACAGTTAGGAAGAAACACACAAAATTTTTAGGTTAAAATTTTGTAACTTGAATTTTCACATAATTACATAATGACAATTAGAAAATTTAAATATTAATTATAATTATCTAATTTATACAAACCATTTATTGAAACAACACATATTTATTACAACTAAATTTTGAAATATACTAGTGGTTATTTAATAGATTAAAGTTTCTGGCTTGTAGGTAGCATAGGTGATGGTACTGGTTTGGTTATTTAACTATAAGTTAGCATTTACTGCTGTAGTAGCTAACATGTAGAGATTTGCCCATTTTGCATCTAACTCATCTTCCCATGGTGGTTTAGTGTCTATTTCCTGAGTTTCCTTATTGATCATCACTCCTTTTTGTTGTGACTTTCTCATTTTCTCTTGACTTTTCCTAATAATCAAACTTCTTTTATTAGGGGTAAGTGGTTTCTCATATTGTGCTTTACAAACAAATATTCCTTCCTCAGTATCTGCTGAGTATCTTGAGGAATTTGATTGGGATGAAGTTCCCTTATCTTTTGGTGAACTATCTAATTTAAGATAGATATCCGAAATTCTTTGCTTACCCATACTGTAACTAACAATAGTCAGTTAAAACATATAATCACAAGACGATAATCAGGAAAATTAAGTATTTTAAATATTTAATAGGCTTAAATCAGTGGCTCTGATACCACCTTTTCCTGTCACAGCCCCAACCCCGGTTTGACCCGGTCAGGAGCCGCGGGACAGGAACCCGTGGTATATATTAATTGATGCGATATCGGAAGATTTAACAGGATCTTTTAAAACTTGAAATGCCCGATTATGTTATTTCATAATTCGGGATAAACCCCGTAATTTACAATAGAGGAATTTCATAAGTAAATTCCCTGATTTATAAAACATGTTTATTCATTTTAACTGAGCCACCTCTTCAAGCTTGTTAGTGCTCCGTAGCACGTTTTCCTTGATTTACAACAGGTCACTTGAAACATGTTTTAAAAATATTTTATCAGCGGGGAAATGATGGCGAGTCATTCAGGTATGTAAAATGACACATTAGTTATCAATTACATCATAAGAGTGATTACAATGGCTTCTATCTTATTTTTATCTGGCGCCGTATCACCTGGTGACGATGGTCATACGACTATTGGGTCTTTCCCCAAGTAGTGATGATTATCACTGTTAGGATTTATTAGCCTAATCGTGAGAAATTAGTAATGTGCACAATACCCCAATTAGCCAGTGATTCAAGATAACCATGACTTAATCCCTGTAATTATAACTTTTGAAAATGCTTGGAGTATTGTAAAATACTGTTTGATAAAAAGAGAATGACTCACTTTGCAGATTTATACGGGCAGAGTTTAGCCTACTGATTAGCCTTGTAACCTAAATTAAATAACAATGCACACGAACTAGGTCAGTAACTAATACAGCATTTACGATAACTCACGAGATTAAAACCCTCACAACGAATGACAAAGTGCTATACTTAAACATCCGTCGAATTCACGACTAATGACAAAGTATGGCCCTAATGTGGGTAGCACTTAAACATCCATTGGATAGTTTTCAATCGATCGGACATTGAATCGTAGCAGCGATCGAGTTAATACCCTGTATCGTAGCAGCGCCTCGCTATATTAATTGTAATTTCAACTTTTGAGCATTGAGAATTCGTTTTTGAAAGTTGATTTCGATACAGAATGAAAGCTCCTGATCCAAGCTATTTATAGCTGAAATATGGGTCTCACGCGGCCCGCGTGAACCCCGTCATGATCCTTACGCGGCCCGCGAGGGCCAGCTAGACGTAGACTAGGGCTAGCGTGTCACACATAGGCCTGCCACGTGTGTGACGCGTGGCCCGGCGTAAGGCTAAGCTAACCCTTACGCGGCCTGCCTGATACTCATAAATTTTGTTTTCTTGGGTTTTCATGCACAGTAGAGTTTCAGGGGTTCGGGTTTTTACTTACGGGTCATTTTGGGACATTTTTTGAAGGTCCTTACACTACCTCTCTATCTTCCGGATCTTTCTTTCACTCTTACCTTTCTCCCATCATGTTTACAGTTTCTCTTTCTCTTGTACGTGGAAGATGAGAAGCAGGATGGGTCACACGTGGAAGTCTGAATGTACCTAAAATACTATTAACAAGGTTGTATTTTTAATAATAGATTAATTTTGTACAGCCATGACATTTTTTTTCTTGACACACATTTAAATGTCATAAAATAAGCGTGTGTTATTATTCGCGTGTCAAGACAGATCTTGTTTTTTTTATGAAGCTAAAAGGATGACACACAAAAAAATGTGATATAAATACATTGAATTTTGTAAAACCATGATATTTTTTTTCTTGATAGACACTTTCGAATGTCATAAAACGAGCGTTTGTCATTGTTTGCGTGTCAAGATAAATCTTGTTTTTTTACGCTAAAAACATGACACAAAAAAGAATGCCATAGATTTATTAAATTTTGTAAACCATGACATTTTTTTCTTGACATACGTTTTTGAATGTCATAAAATATGCGCGTGTCATTGTTCGCTTGTCAAGAGGAGTATATTTTCTAGTAGTCGGCGAAGTAGCCGATAGATAGGAACAGACATCACTACGTCAAATGTGACCTACGGCCACACTTTTTCAAAAACCTCCATGCCACACTTTCAAATAAATGTGTGGCTAAAGGTCATTAATGATATTCAAAACCTTCTAGCATACTTTTAGCCACATATTTTATTTATTCATGTGACCATTGTATAACAATTCAAAACTTTTAGCCACACTATAAGAAAATAATGTGACATTTACAAGCCATAACTCGAAAAGTGTGACAAAATGTGATCTACGGCCACATATATTTGTTTCATGTGACCAAAAACACATATATTTGACACGTTTAGCCACACTTTTAAGAAAAAAATGTGACATATATTAGCCACACTAGCAAAGTGTGGCCAAAAGTGATCAAAGATCACAGTATTTATTTTTATGTGACCAATAACACATGAAGCTTCCCTACAATCTTGGGCATATTCATAGTTTCCATTATCGTTAGTTTTCTGTTATAGCCATTTTTCTTTTCCTTTTTTATTGTTCAATAATAACCACTGAAGCTTCAACATAATCCCTCATCAGAGCTCTGGAACGCTGATCATGACCAGAAGCCTATTTTA
>JARYGA010001208.1:0-29475 GCA_030545235.1 Helianthus tuberosus
GATCTCCTCTTCATTCATGTTCTCACTTGTGTCATGTGTAAAAAAGTAAATTTTGCATCAAAAAAGGTTGGTGAGTGAATTTTGTTGTTTTTATGAAAATGATTAGTTTATTTTGTATATAGAAAATGTGCATATAACCAAATGTAATTGAATGTGTTGTATGTAAATGTATCAAACCTCAAGCAACCAATCAGCAAATAATGTAATGATTCCAATGAATGTATGTATGTTGCACTGGATAACGATGTGCGATCTCAAACAATAATCAACTCAACTGTATGTAAATGTGCACGGTATTATGGTATGCTGGTTTGTGTTCAAGATTCGAGCTCAATCAAACAGAGTTGATCTCGTGTGTTGACAACGTCAGGTTCCGCTCTTGGTAATGAGGAACGGATGAGGCAATGGATCTATATGTAACCGTCTCATGAATATAATGCACAAATGATAACCAAACAAGTATCAGATAACACATAAACTACACAAGTTGGTATCTGCACGTATTGAATTGTGAAAATGTAATACTGAAAATGTAACACATGATACACCCCAAAATGGTTAAATGATAAAAGGGGGAATTTGGAAAGATTTACTCACCTTAGGTAGCAAAGCAATCACACAAGTTGTATCTAATGTAGGCATTGGGAGAATCACTCCAAAGTGTTATCCTAACATGTTCGATAATAAAGTTTGATTGGAGAGGATCTATTGTTAAGAACCATGACATGCTAGATCTATTGGAAATTAAGGATTCGAGATTTAATTTGGTAATAATTATGGTTTATGATCTAGTTAGTTATTTAAAATGAATAACTGTTTAGTTGAAGTCATATGCTATGGATGGTGAAAACATGACATAATTAGTTTATAGAGTAAAATACAAGTTTTGTCCTTTATGTTTACGCCAAATTGCAGGCGCTGTCCTTTAGCGCAAAAGTTGACAAATTTTGTACTTAATGTTTCAAAATCTTGCATGTTTTGTCCTTTAGGCCTAACTCAGTTAGAGTTTTTAGTTAAGTTTAGTCATGTGCCTTGCACATGAGGGCATTTTTGTCATTTCACCTTTTCAGGGGCTATTTTGTAAAGAAATTTTATTCAAGGACTATTGTGTACCAAACTTATATTATATATATCTATATATGTTAGTTCACCCCACTCGCAACCCAACCACCACCTGTCACCACTTACACCCACCACTGAAACCCCAAGCCACCACCCAATTTCTTTTTTTCCTTTTGTTGCTGTTCACGTGATCCCAAACAAAACAAAAACAATTTTACAGTGCTTCTTGATTTTCACCTTTGGGCTAGCAACCCTAAACCCAAGAATAAGTCCAACGTGCCTTTATTTTATCTGTGATTTTGCCCAGCTCCAGAACAAACAAAACAATTTCTTCCTAGTGACAACGATGATAATTCCAACGAAGAGACCACATTCATTCGAACGGATAAATAAAGCAATACCTTTTTGCGATTTATTTTTGTTTTCCGTCTCAGATCTAACTTTTCCGGCGAAATAGAAGCAGAACCTCCTAGGTTAACACCATCGTCTCAGATCTGATTTTTTTGTGGAGGAGATCCATTGTCATTGAGCATCTGCTAGAGAAAGAGAAATGAGAGAGAGTGGGGGCGGTGGTAGATGGTGGTGTTGACAGTGGCGGTGGCTGGTGGCGTGGGGGCAGTGGTGGATGGCGCCGGTGGTGGTTGGGTATAGAGAAAGAGATAGAGTGGGGTGGTGGATGGTGGTTGTAGGGGTGGCCGGTGGGAACGGTGGTTGAGGCGGTGGTTGATGGTGGTAAGAGAGGGAGTGGTAGAGGGTAGAGAGTGAGTTGCAGAGAGAGAGTCAGGGGGAGAATCTGATATATGATTTCACATATATAAATAATAGTAATAATAATAATAATAATAGTATTTTTTAATATTAATATCAAATATATAGGTAAAAAGACAAAAATACCCTTGAATGACCAGATTTAACCAAAAAATTTAACTAGGTTTGGCATAAAGGACGTAACGTGCAAGATTTTGAAAGTTTAAGGACACCGCCTGTAAACTTTTGGAAAAAAGGACAGCGCCTGCAATTTGGTGTAAACGTAAAGGAGAAAACTTGTAATTTACTCTAGTTTGTAAATTAAGGCTCATTCTAAATAGACCCCCTTAATTACTAATTACACTCTCTCCCCTATAAAAACATCACATCAATTAATAATTTTATTTTGTTTTTAGTTTATTTTGTATTTTAGTTAATAACTTTTATTAAGTTTTTAGCTTTTTAATCTTTTATTTAGTGATTAGATATATACTTATTATTATTATTATTATTATTACTTGTTATTATTATAACTAATTATTTATCCAATTACATTTATAGTAGTAATAGAAACTATAAAAAAAATAAGTGTATTCTTACAAAATTATATCATTAAACATTTCACATACCGAGCTTTAATCTACAACATAATATGTAGCAGGTTGTGCTATCCAAGAATTATACATATTTTGACGTGATTCAAATGTATTCCCCCAGCCAGCCGCATTATTTTCTCTCATTAATGTCCATAGGTTGTTTGTGGTGGCAATTGGATACTCTCATTGCAATTCTACCATTATAAAATGACCACCATTCACGTGTGCAATTGATTTTTTTTTTCTTGGAACTGGTGAGGGCATCTCCAAAGCGAAAAACAAGTCGAACTGTTTCTTTTTTCTTTGGATAAAAATTGAACGATTACGTTAAACTTGTTTGCAATCAAGAATCCCGCATCTAGCATAATCCTCCAATGTTTTTTTGGTGCAACCCCCGACCCTAACCAAGCCAATGACGTAAACACATTTTCAAATGAGCCACAGAAAGCTTTAGTGTACTTATTTATAAACTGAAGTAGCTCTTCCAACAGTGATCTTCGGATAAATAACCATTCATCTTTATTGTACCCTAGAGCAGAAGCCATCGCCCGAAATCCACAATTTTCATCACCTAACACGTTATGTATACGTGTAACATACGCATGGATAGGGTTGTCCAAAAAGCTCGCGGCTCGCTCGAAGCTCGCTCGGATTTAGCTCGGAAAAAGCTTGCTCGACATGGCTCGTTTAAAAGTGAGCCGAACCGGCTCGGCTCGGTTAGAAAGTGAGTCTAGCTCGAATCGGCTCGTAACGAATCAAATTGGCTCGGTGTCACGGCCCCCGACCCGGTTTAACCCGTTTCAGGAGCCGCGGGACAGAAATCCAGTGGTATTTAATTAATTGAGTTTAATAGCGGAAGGTTATTATCAGGATCTTTTTAAAACTGAAATATTTCCCGATTATTTTATTTCACAACTCGGGATAAAACCCCGGTACTTTACAATCATTTGATTTCACGAAGAAACCTTTTTATAAAACATGTTTCTTTATTTTATCTTGAGCCACTTCCTTAAGCTTGTAGTGCTGTATGACACTTTTCCTGGATCATAACAGATCACCTGAAACATGTTTGAAAAAGGTTTTGTCAGCGGGAAATACTGAGTGAATAATTCTATTTACATAAAATGATGCATAGTTATTAATTACAGCATAAGAGCGATTACAATGGTTTCTATCTTATTTTTATCTGGCGCTCTGTCACAATGGTGACAAGTCACAATGGTGACGATGGTCATACCACTATTAGGTCAATGAACCTAACTGGGAGAAAATTAGTAATGTGCACAATACCCCACTAGCCAGTGATTCAAGATATCCACGACTTAGTCCCTGTAATTATAACTTTTGAAAATAATTTGAGGTATTGTAAAATAGTTGATAAAAAGAGAATGACTCACTTTGCAGATTTATGCGGGCAGAGTTTAGCCTACTGATTAGCCTTTTTAACCTAAATTTAATAACAGGCACACAATTCTGGGTTAGTAATCAATACAGCATTTACGATAACTCACGAGATCAAACTCTCACAACGAATGACAGTGCGATACTTAAACATCCATCGAATTAACGACGAATGACAAAGCATAACCCTAATGTGGGCAGCACTTAAACATCCATTGGATATTTTAATCAATCGGACATTGAATCGTATCAGCGATCGATTTATTACCCTGATTGCGGCGTCGATCAGTGATCCGTGTGTGTTAATTGTGGTAAACAGAGCACAACTCAGTGTATATTTCAAAGTTTTACGTCGTTCTGAAGCCAGGAATCAAGTCCCACAGCCGACTATTTATAGCTGAAAAATGGTCCCTGTCGCGTGGCGCGACAGGTCTTCTTGTTCCTTTCGCGTGGCGCGAGGGGTCAGGTTCTAGGGTAGGTTAGGCACGTGTCCAACTAGCTCAGGTGAGTCAACAATTCGTTCAAATTCAATTTCCACGTAAAACTGTTAAGATAATATCAACTAGGGTTTACCCCCCCCCCCTGAGTTTTAGGGGCCCTGATCCATTCCGATTGTTCTGAAAATTTTAGGGTTTGTTCAGAATCACTTGGGTTTCTCAATTAGGGTTTTCTATTGGTCAATTAAAGTAATAATTAGTACTTTTTGATGAGAGTTGTTACATTCTCCCTAACTTAATAAAAATCTCGTCCTCGAGATTTACTGGAATAATTGAGGATACCTTCGCTTTTTTTCTGATTCCAGTTTCCAAATGTATTAAGGTCCTATCTTTGAATTCCACTTTATTTGAACTAAAACTAATCATTTGTGTTTTGAGAAATTTGATCTTTCTATCTTCTATCTGAAGAGGTTTCTCAACAAATTTTAACTTTTCGTTTACCTTTATATCTTGGAGAGGTACTACCAAAGTTTTGTCTGACAATTATTTCTTGAGATTGGATACATGAAATACATCATGTACTCCAACTAATTCTTCTGGTAGCTGTAAATGATAAGCAACTAGTCCTATACGTTAGATCACTGGAAATGGTCCTACGTATCTGGGACTTAGCTTTCCTTTCTTACTGAATCTAACAACTCCTTTCCAAGGAGAAACTTTCAGCAGTACTTTTTCTTCAACTTAGAATTCTAACGGCTTACGTCGATTATCAGCATAGCTCTTTTGACGATCTCTAGCCGTCTTCAGCCTTTTTCTTCGTGATACTGAATATCACAGTCGTAGTCACTTAGGATTTTCATCCATCTCCTTTGCCTCATGTTTAATTCTTTTTGCCCAAATATATCTTAAATTCTTATGATCCGTATAGATAGTACACTTACTTCCATACAGATAATGTTTCCAAATCTTAAGGCAAAAATTATGGCTCCTAATTCTAAGTCATGAGTGGTATAGTTTTCTTCGTGCTTTTTCAATTGCCTTGATGCTTACGCAATTACCTTTTTGCGTTGCATTAACATACATCCAAATCCTAGCTTTGAAGTATCACCGTATACTTTAAAATCTTCTGTTCCTTCTGGTAAGGCTAAGGTTTGAGCATTTGAAAATTTTCAATCCTAAAGGCTTCTTCTTGTTTAGGTCCTCATTCAAACTTAACTGTTTTACAGATTTAACTTAATTAATGGTATAACTATCTTGGAAAAATCCTTAATAAACTGTTTATAACATCCGACTAAATTTACAAAACTCCTAATTTCCATTGCGGATTGCGGAACCTTCCATTTGATATTTGCTGCTATCTTATCAGGATCTTCGTGAATATCTTCATGATTCACCATATGACCTAGAAATTGCACTTCTGGCAGCCCAAATTCTCACTTCGAAAATTTGGCATAAAGCTTCTCTTTCTTAACAAAGTTAAGAGTGCATGCAAGTGCTGACAATGTTCTTTCTGACTTTTGGAATAAATAAGTATATCGTCGATGAAACAATTACAAATTTATCCAAATATGATTTATAGATCCTATTCATCATGTCCATGAATGCTGCAGGTTCGTTAATCCCAAGGGCATGACTGTAAACTCATAATGACCATACCTAGTTCTGAAAACAGTTTTAGGTATGTCTTCCTCTTGTACTTTCAATTGATGATATCCGGAACGTAAGTTGATCTTAGAAAATATCTATCTCCCTGGAATTGATCGAAATAGATCATCAATTCTAGGTAATGGGTATCGATTCTTATTTGTAACCTTATTTAATTCCCTATAATTAATACACTTTCTCATCGAACCATCCTTTTTCTTAATAAACAACACTGGTGCCTCCCACGAGGATAAACTAGGTTGTATGAAACCTTTACTTAATAATTCATCTAATTGCTTTTTCAGTTCTAACATTTCTGTAGGAGCTAACCGATAAGGTGCCTTGGCTGTCGGTATAGTTCCTGGAATCAGATGAATCCTAAACTCTACCTCCTTATCTGGTGGTAATCCTGTAACTCTTCTGGGAATACATCTGGGTATTCTGAAACTACAGAAATTTCCTTAAGTTCTTTTCCTTTAGTACTTAATGATTACCGAAATCATATATACTATTCCTTGCTTTCGTTCATAACTAGCAACTTTCATTACTAATATGAATTTTATGGATTTACATAGCTTATCTCCTGTAATCATTATTACTTCTCCAGTGGGTGCACAAATTTCTATGGAATTCTTATTACAGATAATTCGAACATGGTTGTTTACCAATCCATTCCTAACACAACCTTGAATTCAACTAATTTCGTAGATAATAAGGTTGCAGAGAATTTATGACTTAAAAGTTCTATTTCTACGTTTTGCAGAACCTTATTTATTTTAACTGAATTCCGCTCTGCCTTTTCTACTGTAGAAATTTGCCTAATGCTGATTAAAGGTAAGTTAAGAGTTTGGCAGAATGAAGTATTTATAAAACTTTGGTTTGTACCATAGTCAAATAATACTGTTGTGAACTAAGAACGTACCGGCTATCACATCTGGAATGAGCTCTGCTTCCTGAGCAGTCAGTTGGAAAGCTCTTACATTCCTTTTTGCTCCTTCTGCAGGTTTAGCTTTATTGTCAGATGGTTTATTCAGTTTTGGACAATCTGGCCTAAGATGTCCAGCTTCTCCACAGTTGTAGCAGACTGAAAATTTCTTCCTCCTGCAGTCTTCTTCTTGATGCCCCGGAATTTTGCAAAAATTGCAATATCCTTTGCATCTTCCAAAATGCTTCCTTTTGCAAAAATTGCAAAATGGGCTAGTAGAAGATTGCCCATTCCCTCCTTTCTTGAAATTGTTATAGTTACCCGGACGGAATCCTTGGGTAATCTTTTGGGCTACTTCCTTCCTTCTATTTTCTTCTCTTGTCCGTACTAGTTCGTCAGTCAGAGTATTGGCTAAATCTACCGCATCATCAATCGTGCGAGGTTTCGCAGCCTTGACGATATTACGGATTTCGGCAATCAATCCCCAAATCTAACGAGAAATAAGTACTGGCTCTGGCGAAGCCAGGGTTGGTACTACTCTAGTATACTCGAAGAATGTCGTAGTATACCCTCGACAATCTACATCCACCATCCGGTGGATTAGAAACTTATTTGTCATTTGTTCCTTTTCATATTCGGGACAGAATTTTCTTTCTACAAAGCTCTTAAATTCTTCCCAATTCATAGCATACGCCATTCTTCTTCCTTTTGCTTGTAACACCGTATTCCACCATTCTAGCGCCCCTTCTTTGAAAAGGTTTGACGCGTACATGACCTGATCATCCTGAGCACATTTACTTATGGCAATTACTGCCTCAGTTTTCTCTAACCAACGCAGTGCCGCAGTCGCTCCTTCATTGCCTGCAAACTCAGTGGGTTTACAAGCAAGAAATTCTTTGTAAGTGCAACCAGGTATTGCAGCTTTCATTTTCTTAGGAGGAGGAGCTTGCCGTGGTTCATTCTCATGATTAGTATGATTATTGCCTCCATTTATGCTATTACTGAAGTTATCTTCAGAAATACGTTTGCTAGGAATAATTTGTTGTGGTTCGATTGGATTTTTAATAGCAGCAACGATTGCTGGAATAGCGTTGGCTATCCCTTGAGCAACGATATTTTCTATATCCTGCCTAGTCATATATTGATCCCCCGGTTGTTGCTCAGATTGATTAACCTCATTAACTGGTTCATTATTAGCGTTTTCCATCTGATAACTAATTTATAGATAAATAATTAGTATAAAAGAAATAATCCAATGTCACAATTAATTGCACATAATCACGTAAACGAATATACAAACAAAATTGTAACTTTCTAAAATTTCCTTGGTTTTATAGATTATATCATGCTTCTATATACATCCGTTTTATTATTTATTTTACACATACTGATTTTACTATTACTATTACACAACCACAGTTTCATAAATCCCCTATCCTTTGTCAGATGATATTCTAGTAACGACGTTCCCTTTCATCGTATTTCCAGGAGATCTGTCCCCCAATCTCTTGAATTCTATTCCCAGTATCCATTAGTTCTTCACCAAATTGGCGGGGTTCAGCTATATACTCGTTACTCATTGGTAAATTTGGTAAAGGTTCTGTATTGAACTGAGGAAAAAGCTTATTGGGATTGTTTTGTAACTGTATTTCATTAGTCAACCATTTGTCTATTTGCGAGTGGATTGAAGGGTTTGGAATAGCTGGTTCTAAGTTCATTGGTAGTTGTGTTTCAAGAGAATAAATAAAACTATTTACATTAACAGGCTTAATAGTATTATAGCTTGCCATTATAAAATCTAACTCTTCCTGAGATGGTAACCCCTCAATTTGTCTAGAGCTTTCCCCAGTTCCCATTTTCTTAGGCTTGGGTTTCTTGAGAGATAAAACGTTGAATTCTATAGGTTCTTCTATATCTGGTATATACCTATTGAAATCTCTGGAAACCTCTATTCTTACCGGATAAAGATTTAAATTCTGGAGGACGTCAGACAAGTCACTCATGCTGTTATGCAAAATACCCACAAATACTAAGTTAAAGATTATATCAAATTTCATAGAAAACCTTTAAATATTATTTCATATTGGGTAACTATGAAACAACCGAATATGAAAACATACTAGGTTTTATTTATAAATTTATTTATTTACTGAATACGGTTTATAGATTGTAGATAATAAAGGTGCTAAAACTTTGAGTCAGAATATTTAAAGATTTGTATTTACTGCTACAGTGGTTAATATATAAAGATATGCCCATACTGTACAAAATTAGTCAGATAATAAAACACATAATCACAAAATAGCAATTAATAAAAATTATTAAGTATTTCTAAATACTTAATTGGCTTAAATCAGTGGCTCGATAAGTGGCTCTGATACCACCTTTTTCTGTCACGGCCCCCGACCCGGTTTGACCCGTTTCAGGAGCCGCGGGACAGAAATCCAATGGTATTTAATTAATTGAGTTTAACAGCGGAAGTTTATTATCAGGATATTTTTAAAACTGAAATATTTCCCGATTATTTTATTTCACAACTCGGGATAAAACCCCGGTACTTTACAATCATTTGATTTCACGAAGAAACCTTTTTATAAAACATGTTTCTTTATTTTATCTTGAGCCACTTCCTTATGCTTGTAGTGCTGTATGGCACTTTTCCTGGATCATAATAGATCACCTGAAACATGTTTGAAAAAGGTTTTGTCAGCGGGAAATACTAAGTGAATCATTCTATTTACATAAAATGATGCATAGTTATTAATTACAGCATAAGAGCGATTACAATGGCTTCTATCTTATTTTTATCTGGCGCTCTGTCACAATGGTGACAAGTCACAATGGTGACGATGGTCATACCACTATTAGGTCAATGAACCTACATAGTGATGATTATCCCTAGTAGGTCAATGAACCTAACTGGGAGAAAATTAGTAATGTGCACAATACCCCACTAGCCAGTGATTCAAGATATCCACGACTTAGTCCCTGTAATTATAACTTTTGAAAATAATTTGAGGTATTGTAAAATACTTGATAAAAAGAGAATGACTCACTTTGCAGATTTATGCGGGCAGAGTTTAGCCTACTGATTAGCCTTTTTAACCTACATTTAATAACAGGCACACAATTCTGGGTTAGTAATCAATACAACATTTACGATAACTCACGAGATCAAACTCTCACAACGAATGACATTGCGATACTTAAACATCCATCGAATTAACGACGAATGACAAAGCATAACCCTAATGTGGGCAGCACTTAAACATCCATTGGATATTTTAATCAATCGGACATTGAATCGTATCAGCGATCGATTTATTACCCTGATTGCGGCGTCGATCAGTGATCCGTGTGTGTTAATTGTGGTAAACAGAGCACAACTCAGTGTATATTTCGAAGTTTTACGTCGTTCTGAAGCCAGGAATCAAGTCCCACAGCCGACTATTTATAGCTGAAAAATGGTCCCTGTCGCGTGGCGCGACAGGTCTTCTTGTTCCTTTCGCGTGGCGCGAGGGGTCAGGTTCTAGGGTAGGTTAGGCACGTGTCCAACTAGCTCAGGTGAGTCAACAATTCGTTCAAATTCAATTTCCACGTAAAACTGTTAAGTCCCCGCTAGGGAATACCGCCGCCATCCCTGCGGTGAGGCAAATCGGGGACCAAGCTCGGTGTATGTTCACCGCATGAAGGAGAGAGGAGATGGTGGGCCACCCTCATTTTCAACCAATCAATTATTTTCCTTTTTTTTTTTTTTGAATTAAAAAACAATTCCCCCAAGAGAGGAGTGCCATCATCAAATTGAGGGTGTGATGGGAGTTTAAGAGGGGAGTTGACGTGGAATAACTTGATTGGGTGTGTGTAAGAAAGGGGACTCCCCTAAGAGGGGAGTGCCCCTCTCACCCTAAGTATGCTTCCTGAAATATTAAATAAATTCATATTTATTATTTAGGGACTTAAAAGAAAAATATTTTATCCAAAGTTTTTTTATGTAATAAATTTAATAAATAAAGGCTTAGGCTTATAGGTTTATTTAGTCAAATAAATTTGGTAAGTGCATGGTTAATTTATATGAAAAAAAATGACTCTAAAAAGGTTTGGTTTTCTTTTAAATTTGAAGCTCAAGATGGTTATTATTATTATTATTACTATTATTACTATTACTACAAAATGTAGTAGGTAAAGAAAATAAGTCATTTTTATTGTTAAGAACTTGTAACAAAAAAATTTGTACCATCCTTTTCTTTAAATGCAGTTTCGCGTGTCTACTGACACATATTTTAAGACAAAATAGCTTGCATGTTTTTATAGGATATGTTAGAAAAATGCATAGTGATAATATATATATAGGGGAAGGATAAATTGAAAACCTCATTGAGTTGAATAAACCCAATAATAGCCATTGATTAATCAGATTAATGGATGAGATCATTTTGGTCTTGCCCCATTTTTACTTTTTAATATAATATTAATGACAGGTACAAGAAGGGTATATTTGGAAAGTTTACAATTTCTCTCTCCTGACAGAAAGTGTAACATCTGTCAACTTTCCTCTCTCTCCTGACAGAAGTGTAAATCTGTCTACTTTCCTCTCTCCTCTCTCTCTATAATTTTGTTCTTTTTTGTTTACTTTTGTATACGTACATGAAGGGGTAAGGTCCCAAAAACCTCATAGTAAGTACTTGGGACCATACCACAACCTGGCCTTTCAGCCTTTTTACCTTGTGCGGTCGCGCACTGATTTTACAAAAGAGGTTTGAAATACCGACAATAGTCAGCATTTGCGCGCCAAAAGGAAATCATAAATCCTTGCGCTTAGTAAATGATGAAATTCCTAAACACCTCCGCTTAATATCCAGACTTGGATATTATTTACCCAGACTTGGGATTTATTTAGCTGATTCCACACGATAAGGAATCACACCAGATTACAACAGTAATCTTCTAGAAACCCCAATCGTGCACCACTAAGACGGTTATAACCGTCTGGACACGTGTCGCCACCTCAGGCATCCCTGAAATCACAATGATAGCATGTAATTGGAGAGTAATCTCCACTTAATCACTTTACACTTTTGGCAAAACCCCAGCCATCGGTCTAAACCACGATCTGTGTGCACTCTCAACGGATCAACGAGCTTGACGGAAGGAAATGCAACCGCTTACGGGGTTAGCATCTTCTGTCAACTTTTCACTAACGGGTTTTCCCGCCCAAAGACTCCCAGCTATAAATATAAGAACTATTCAGGTATGAAATTCAAGTTACACACACTTCTCAAATACATCTTCTTCTTCATAACCTATACTTATTCTCATACCGGAGTCGGGTCAAGGAGAGAACCCTTTTCTCCCCTTGGCGAGGCTAACGGTGCTTCTTTTTTGCAGAGTTATCGGAGAAGGAGGCCAATCGTAATCGAATCAAACGAGACAGAACAACCACTTTATGCAGATCCAAACCCCTAAATGTTTCGATCTCGGTCGTTTATCTAGTGTTTCTTCATTGGCACCCACCGTTTTTTCTCTGTTTCATCTGTTCTCCTCTTGTTTTTCGATTCACTTCGTCGATTCCATTTGCTCATGGAAGAGACATCAGCTCACCGGCAAACCGGCCCTCGGCCGAATTTTGGTAACAACGTCTAACCTGAAGGAATTCCAGAGGAAGTCTCCGACGATAATGAAGTCCAATCCAATCGAGTAAACGAACCTGTTACTCCAGGAGTGTTACCAACAAATCCTATTCAATCAATTTTACCACCAGGAGAAACTCCAATCTCCTGGTACGTTAGGTCTCAAGGGGCACTAAACGCAGTATACACACAGCTGTGTGCACAGACTGCTCCCCTAACCCAATCACGGAGACCAGGATCTCGTGCTAATGCTTCCCAACGGGAGGATTCAACTTACAAGAATACAGAAGTTTACTCCAGATCTGCTTCAAAACATGAGCACACTCAGTCAGGAAGCCATCAGAGAGAGTATCGTGATGAACACCGAAGACAATCAGTTCATACTAGGCTGGGTCCTCAACGAAACACTCACACCGATGAATCTGATCCAACTTATCGTGTGAGTGAGAATACCAGCGTGTTCAGCCGTTTGCAACCCAATTACAATAAATGCAGACCTCGTGCGGTTTACAACCCAGAAGCCGAGCATAATTACGATCTAATTTACCGCCCTGCGGAAGCAGCGGAAAATTCGAAGTTCATCATGGAGATAGCTCTCGCGCCGCTTGAAAAGGCAAAATTACCATCTA
The DNA here is from genome assembly GCA_030545235.1 of Helianthus tuberosus. Classification (NCBI taxonomy): domain Eukaryota; kingdom Viridiplantae; phylum Streptophyta; class Magnoliopsida; order Asterales; family Asteraceae; genus Helianthus; species Helianthus tuberosus. The sequence goes on from JARYGA010001208.1 coordinate 13,069, forward strand.
ATGTGGGAAAGTTCAACCGGTTGACAGACCTGGATGATCATTTAAGGGTGTTTACAAGCGCAGGTTTGGTTGGGGGCTGGACCTTACCATTATGGTGCCATCTGTTTGTACAGACCCTAACCGGCGCAACGAGAATTTGGTTCGATAATTTACCAATCGGACAGATCACATCGTGGAAGGATCTACGCGAAAAGTTTCTGACACATTTTAGTCAACAACGGCGTTCCATTCGCGATACATCTAATGTCATGAACATTTGGAGCCACGACGACGAAAATCTAGAGGATTTTATCACCAGATACAACAAAGAGGTATTGGAGATTGGCGGTGTTCATGAGCAACTAATCCGCGCTCAATTCAAATACGCGGTTAGGTACGATGACATGATTAAGGTCTTATCCGGAACAGAAGGCCTTCCGAAGAGTTGGGAGAAGGTAATGGCAGCGGCAAAAGTTTATGCTCAAACTGAGAAAAACCTTACCACCAATAGGTCGCCACCACCACATAACAGACCCGCGGACTTAAGCTCAACTGGCGAGAGAAAATTCAAGAAATCATGGCGCGAGTCTGGCTCGGGAAATCGTTCGTCTGAAGATGCTCGAGCAACGATCAACAAACTCACCACGCAGAGGGAATCTAAGCAGGAGAATAGGGAGAGGCAGTGGACTCCCCTAACTAAGACCCCGGCGGAAGTCTTGAGTACTGAAGCCTATCAATTCAAACCTCCGATCCCCATGAAAAATAAGCGTGGACAAGACCCTGCCCAATGCTGCGAGTATCACCAGGACAACGGGCATACCACCAACAACTGCATTTCTTTACGCACAGAAATAGAGAAAGCCCTCAAAAGTGGCGAGCTCACACATTTGCTCCAAAATGTGCGCAAAGAAATAAAGCACATAACTCGGGGTGAGGAGGGCCCAAGCAAAAGGGCGAAAACCTAAGAGACAACTCTATGAATTCACCGCGGGAAAACATGATTTATCAAACGAAGCGGGAAAGTGAGAGTAAGTTAAGTTTCATATATTTATTTTAGCAAACTTTGTAATGGCCTCTGTGCCCTATCCCTAAATAGAAAAGCAAAGTTTCTATTACTCTTGTGTTTCTTACAAAGTGCATGCAATTTCTTTTGGTAAGCGCAAAAACATTATGGTAAACACGAAAAATCAAATCTCATGAACAGTCAGTGATCATATCACACAAGACTATACGTTCACACATGAGCCTTATACCAACTTCATTTGCCTTACCTAATCAAAGTAATTGTGTCCATGCAAAATATTTTAAAATCATCAAAACGAATAGAAACACCATGCTACTCTCAGCGTACAAATACGCCTTAAAAACTATCAAACACGACAGTGTTTTAGTTACTTGCGCAACAGTGCACCAACAAAAAGAGGATATACATCCCAAATATTACAAGAAAATTGTTCAATACATTTTCAACCTACGCTAAATCTTCACCCTCATCCGGAAATATTTCCCTTAGTTGTGCTACGTGATCGTCAGATTGCAGCGCAACATTTATCAGATCCATAACTGGAAGTTGCAAGTTGTTAAATTCCATTTTCAAAGCAGCAAGCGCAGCCCCAGTATCCACGCCAAAATTCGCAGATTTACTGACATCCCAGTCAACCTTTAAAGCGCTATTTACATGATGCGAACATTCAGCATATCATTGCGCATACCCATCTTTTCGCGCATCAACAACTAACCGCGCAACAGTTTTATCCAACTCCTCAGAATTCAGCACTGATTTAGCAACCTGTGAAAGGAGAGGGTAAATAAACAAGAAAGCGCATAAACAGTTCCACAACAGAAAAGAGCAAGCAACTTACACAAGCAATTCCACGATCTTTTAACCACGCCATATCACTCTTTAAAGGCTCAAGCTCACTCTCCGACGTGGCTCGCGCCGTTTCAGAGTTTTCCAATTTTTCTTCAGTTTCGGTCAAACGGCGAGAGGTTTCAGCCTTTTCAGAATGCGCAAGCTCCAGATCCTTTTTAAGTTGTTCCTGGCCAGAAAGCAAAGCAGTAAGTTCTTCTAACTCTTTATCTCTAAGGACAAGAGTGGCACAAGCTCGTACCTCTCGTTGCCCACTGCGCTCCCTATGAGAGCGCGCTTCTTCTAAAGCAGCTTCTGCATCAGCTTTCTCCTTTTTCAACTTTTCTATATCCGCATCTTGTTTCTTCAGCTTTTCAATCTCAGCCTTAAGATTATTGATGACATTACGAAGATTTACCTTCTCAGCATTATCTTTTTCGCAAATTCTCTTCCAGTTTTTGCGCTCTTCAGAAAGGAGGGCAGCTTCAGCTTCAGCTTTCCTCTTCCAACCCGCAACAGACCACTCCTCAGTTTTGCGATCAGCTTCAAACTTGGCTTGATCAGCTTCCAATTTATCTTTTAGCTGAGCAAAGCGCCTCTCATCATTAGCAAACTTCTTCTGCGACACCCTAAAAGCTTCCCAGTCCTTATGCATACTATACCACTCACGCACTATGCGATGATTGGTAGAAACATGAGAAGCAGTCTCTTCAAGGTAAGCTTGATAGGTTTGTTCATAAGACCGGCTTTCTTGAAACTTGATCTCCCCATGCGGAAGTATCCCCTCCAACCAATCTTGGCACACGCGCCAATCCGAGAAAGTGTCACCTTTCTTCAAATTCCAAACAGGGGCGTGTGGCTCAGAGGCATTTTTCTCCGAGTAAGTCCTGTAATAATAATCCCCCAGGGTTTCCTCTAGGCGGATTGGAGAATTTTTATCAACACCAGCGAATGAGCTTTGCTCCTCAGCAGTAACCTTCTTAACACGCTCAGGCATAGCATCAGAAGGTTAGGAGAAGAAGTTGCAGTGGGAGTTTTCTTAGCAGATTGTTCTTTCCCCAGGTCTTGAGCAACACTTTCAGGAGATCGTGGATTACTAGCACCATCCACAACCCCTGGATCAACAACTTTTTCAACTTCAACGGTAACACCAGCAGGCTTATCAATAGTCGTTTCCACACCACCCGCAGGAACCTCCGCAGTCTTTAACTGGTCAACAACAAAAGCATGCGGAGGGGAAGGTGGGAGTTCTTCATTTACCACAGACTGTGGTTCTGTGGGAACAGGGGAAACAGGAACCTCTGAAAAAACAACAAAGTCTGTAAAGATTTAATGCGCACAAGAGAAAGAAGTTAAGAGAATACTTACCAGGAGCAGGCTCAGAGATAAAAGCATCCAGGTTGCCTTTCCTAGTAATTTTCTTCCTCTGGATCTTCTTAGAGGGATGACCCTCAACATCAGTATCAGCTTGTTTCCTTTTATCGGCCTTCCTATGCACCAAGTGTTCAGGACTAGATTCCAAGTCAATGGGATCATTTGGGTTGGATGGAGGGACGTCAGCGGTGTCTCTCGGTTCAGGTTTTGGCCTCATAATAGTAACTGCAGGCGTAAGACCCTCCAGAGAATCAGAAACCACCACATAATCACACCAGGAGTCGGAGGAACGGCGCATACCTTTCTTCTTTCCAATTTTTTTTCAAAGATTGAGCTTTATCGGCTTCGTTCTTCTTCGGCGCAGAAGTAGAAGTCACTGCGCGCCTCTTCCTCTCAGGGCCTATGCCCAAGTTTGACAACTCACCTACGGAATCATAAAAAACATTTTACTCAAAAGCCCAAAAAGCAAACAATAAACCAATATGCACATAGCCTACCAGCGCCAGCAGCAGGCTGAGCAGACAGGTCCGCATCCCACGGAAGAACAAAGTTTCTTATAATACAATGGTACCAAAGTTCTTCATCAGGTTTTTTCTTAATGGTACCCATTCTTCCGTCTTCTCTCTTGAACGCGACTACATTCAGCGAAACAACTACAAGGGAAGAAAGGCAAGTTCAAAAAATAAATAAATAAATAAATAAATAAGAAAGAGGGGAAGAAAAATCCCAAACTCACTATGACCATCCTCCGTATACACCAGCTTGTCGTCACGGTCCATCTCCCAATTCAAGCTCATACTGGCACCGACAAGGGCTTTCTCCGGTAAAGCAATGTTGGGAACGTCTTTCAGATCTTGATACCAGTTCTCATCAACAGGGGTCTGAATTATTTCGACATGAACATCTTCTTTCCCCCTTAAAACCATCCTCACCGGAATCACTCCGGCTTTGATAAAGAAATTTTTTTGCTTCCAGTCATGGAAGGACTTTGGAGGATGTTGCAAAATCTTCTTTGCAGATGCTCTCTGAACAAAGGAATAAAACCCTTGAATATAATGCATTTGGTAAAAAACCCTAAATCGAGGAACTGTAGGCTCGATATGCATCGTTCGGCACACAAACTCAAAATGTCGAACCCTAACCATGCCAATAGGGTTCAATTGGGGAAATATGCAACTTATAATACTCAAGGATTTCAAGGAAAAATCTGGTCACAGGCAAACGAAAGTTGCCTTCACAGAAAAAATCCCAGAAAAGGGTGATATACCCAGCCGGAGCATCCGCTGCTGTCTGCCCCTCTTCAGGGTACAAAGCACCCCAGTTCTCCGGAAATTTCAAATTCCGAACCAAACCATCAAAGGTCGCTCTGGGCCAATTTAACGGTGGAAGTTCAGCATACATTTCTTCAGATAGGTCTTCTTGGTGTTCTCCGGTTGACATAAGAGGAAGAAATGATAAACCTTTTCTTAAACGGTTAATGAAGAAAGGAAGAGGAATTTTTTTCAAAAAAGCAATGATTAAACAGGAAAAGGGGCAACTCAAACGTTATATACTCACCGCAATAAATAGCATCGGTAGCCGTCATAACACCTTTTTCGGATATCACAGTTTTCCAAGCAACAGAGCGAGTGAAAATCAACACAAACGCGACTACACGTGCGCGTGCAAAACACAGACAGTAAGGAGCAACTGACAATTACAGCCTGTCACTCAGTTTTTACTGTACCAGTTTCATTTAAAGTCAAAGATTTTCAAAAATAAACAAAAGGAATCTTCTTCAGGAAGTTTCCTTATTTTTCGCACCAAAAAAGCATTTCCCTCATTTAAAGTCCAGTACTCCACTTATTTGCATAAGTGCAACACTAGACTGGGGGGACTTGAAGGGGTAAGATCCCAAAAACCTCATAGTAAGTACTTGGGACCATACCACAACCTGGCCTTTCAGCCTTTTTACCTTGCGCGGCCGCGCACTGGTTTTACAAAAGAGGCTTGAAATACCGACAACAGTCAGCATTTGCGCGCCAAAAGGAAATCATAAATCCTTGCGCTTAGTAAAGGATGAAATTCCTAAACACCTCCGCTTAATATCCAGACTTGGATATTATTTACCCAGACTTGGGATTTATTTAGCTGATTCCACACGATAAGGAGTCACACCAGATTACAACAGTAAACTTCTAGAAACCCCAATCGTGCACCACTAAGACGGTTATAACCGTCTGGACACGTGTCGCCACCTCAGGCATCCCTGAAATCACAATGATAGCATGTAATTGGAGAGTAATCTCCACTTAATCACTTTACATGTGGCAAAACCCCAGTCATCGATCTAAACCACGATCCGTGTGCACTCACAACGGATCAAGGAGCTTGACGGAAGGAAATGCAACCGCTTACGGGGTTAGCATCTTCCGTCAACTTTTCACTAACGGGTTTTGTAAGGACTCTAAAAAATATTCTAACTTGACCCATAAGTGCAAACCCGAGCCCCTGAAACCATACCATGTATCAAAATCAAGAAAAACAAACATTATAGGTTTCAGGCGAGCCGCGTAAGAGATAAGGCATGTCTTACACGGGCCGCGTCAAACATGTGTTGACCGGATAAGTGTTCCAGATCCACGTGGTGTCCAGCTGGCTAACCTACTGATGACCAATCAACCCTATGTGTAGACTAGGCGGCCACGCGGGCCGCGTAAAGTTTGGCTTATGGGTTACGCGGGCCGCGTAAGGTCTTAATTTTACCTATAAATAGCTTGCATCAGGAGCTTTCATTCTGTGTCGACGAAATCTTTCAAAAACGAAAGAATAGTACTCTGAAGTCGAAATTTCATTAATTATAGCGAGGTGCTGCTACGATACAGGGTATTAACTCAATCGCTGCTACGATTCAATATCCGATCGAGTGAAACTATCCAATGGATGTTTAAGTGCTGCTCTAATTAGGGTTATACTTTGTCATTCGTCATTAATTCGATGGATGTTTAAGTATTGCTCTTTGTCATTCGTTGTGAGGGTTTAATCTCGTGAGTTATCGTAAATGTTTTATTAGTTACTGACCTAGTTCGTATGCATTATTGTTAAATTAGGTTATCAGGCTAAATCAGTAGGCTAAAACTCTGCCCAAGTAAATCTGCAATGTGAGTCATTCTCTTTTTATCAAATGTTTTTACAATACTCCATTTTCAAATGTTATAATTACTGGGATTAAGTCGTGGTTATCTTGAATCACTGGCTAGTGGGGTATTATGCACATTACTAAATAATTTCACGGGTTAGGCTAATAAGCCCTAACACAGGTTAGGCTAATAAGCCCTAACAGTGATAGACGTCACTACTTGGGGAAAGACCCAATAGTGATATGACCATCGTCACATGGGTGACAAAGTTGCTAGATAAACATAAGATAAAAGCCATTGTAATCGCTCTTATGCTGTAATTAATAACTATGAGTCGTTTTCTGTAAAATGAATGATTCACTCAGTATTTCCCCGCTGACAAAATATTTTTAAAACATTTTTCAGGCAACCTGCTGTAAATCAAGGACACGTGCTATGGAGCACTAACAAGCTTGAAGAGGTGGCTCAGTTAAAATAATAAACATGTTTTAATAAATCAGGGAATTTCTAGTTAAATTCCTCTATTGTAAATTACGGGGTTTATCTCCAATTTATGGAATAAAATAAATGGGGCATTGGAGTTTTAAAAGATCCTGTTGAAAATCTTCCGCTGTCACATTATAAATACCACGGGTTCCTGTCCCGCGGCTCCTGACCGGGTGAAAACCGGGGCTGGGCCGGGGCCGTGACAGGAAAAGGTGGTATCAAAGACTTTCGGATATCTATTATAAACTACACCGAGAGAAAGAGGATCATCATCCTCAAAACCCTATGCAATTCCTGACGAAGGAATATTTGTCCAAAAGGCACAATATGAGGAACCACTTTCTCCTAAGAAAAGAAGTCTAATTATTAGGAGTCAAGAGAAAAGAAAAAGAAATCCCAACCAAAAGAAGTGAGAGTTAATCAGGAAACCCAGGAATTAGGCAACAACCCACCATGGGAAGATAAACTAGATGCAAAATGGGCAGACCTCTATATGTTAGCTACGGTAGCAGTAAATGCAAAATTTTAAAAAGTCCAGACCTAGTACCAGCCCATATATTAGCCACAAACTAGAAACCTTGTCTTTTTAAAATAAATCACGTAGTAAGAAACAATAAAATAAATTAGAAATATGTAACCCTAGTATGTTTTAATTTGTAGTTGTCTTTTGTAAAATGTTTCAGGATATGCAATAATACTTATTTGTGAAAATTCTATAAATTTTTAACTTAGTATTTTGTATGCATTTTGCATATATGCTACACCAGCATGAAATAGCTATCTGAAGCCTTCAGAACCTCAATCTGTATCCAGTGAACATAGAAGTTTCTAAAAACTTTACTGGTTACATTGCTGATGTGGAGGAACCAATGGAATTTTCAGCTCCACCTCCGGAAAAGCCAAAACCTCAGAAAAGAAAGAGATTTGTATGGGAGAGGCGCGTACGTAGGAAAAAGCCAGCTAAGAGACTTCCCAAAATAAGAAATCCTCTGGATAAAGGGAAAGGGTAGAAATTGAGGAAAATATTAGTCAAGTAGAAATGAAAACTGGGGAGAATGTTAACCAAGCAGGAAGAGAAATCGGAGAGAGTTCTAGGCAGACAGAAGAATTGCCACTACACCAGGAATTAGATCGCATCCTGTCCAGCTGTGATATCCTTAGGCCAATTAATAATAACCTTTACCCTTACCCTGCTGAAAATCAACTCCCAATAAACTTAGAACCAGCCATTCTAGACCCACTGGTCCACACTCAACCTTTAGGACAAATGGATGAGTGATGGACTAATGATTGGCAGTTCCAAAACCTACTTAACAACCCCTATACTTTCTTCCCACAATTCGACCCAGAACCTATACCAAACCCGCCAATGAGCAATGAAAACCTAGCTGAACTCCACCATTTTGGCGAAGAGTTGATAGATGCAGGAAATAGGATCCGGGAAATAGGGGGACAAATATCCTGGAAATACGATGAAAGGGAACATCGTTTCTAGGAAGGCGGCTGACGAATGATAGTACGGTGTGAAGCAGGGATTTTATAATAAATAATAGTAAAATAAAACTTGTATAATAACTACAAATAAAACTCATGTAAAATAACAGTGTGTACGGAGGCCTAAAATAATATAACATAATAAAATGAATGTTGATGTTTGTAAAATTTGTGTAATTGTCTTTTTGATTGTTAGTTATTCTGTGTTAATAATTCCTGTGTATATTAATTATCAGATGGAACCTGTTAATAATGAACCAGTTAATGAAGTAAATCAATCTGAGCAAAATCCGGGAGATCAATTTATGACTAGGCAAGATATAGAAAATATCGTTGCTCAAGGGATAGCCAATGCTATTCCAGAAATCCTTGCTGCTGCTCAAAAACCTGTTGAACCTCAACAAATCATTCCTAGCAAACGTACTTCTGAAGATAACTTCAGTAATAGTATAAACGGAGGCGGTAATCATACTAATCATGATAATGATCCACGACAGGTCCCGCTTCCCAAGAAAATGAAAGCTGCAACGCCTGGTTGCACTTACAATGAATTTCTTACTTGCGAACCAGCTGAATTTGCAGGCAATGAAGGGGCAACTGCTGCACTGCGTTGGTTGGAGAAAACCGAAGCAGTAATTATGATAAGTAAATGTGTCGAGGAATATAAAGTTATGTATGCGTCGCATCTTTTCAAAGAAGGGGCGCTAGAATGGTGGAATACGGTGCTTCAAGCCAAAGGAAGAAGAATGGCCTATGCCATGAGTTGGGAAGAATTTAAGCAATTAATGGAAAGAAAATTCTGTCCCGAGTATGAAAAGGAACAAATGGCAAACAAATTCCTGAACCATCGAATGGTGGGAGTAGACTGTCGAGGGTATACTTCGATATTCTTCGAATATGCAAGAGTGGTACCAACACTGACTTCGCCAGAACCGGTACTTATTTCCCGCTATATTTGGGGATTAATTGGTGAAATCCGTAATATCGTTAAAGCTGCGAGACCTCGCACTATTGACGATGCAGTGGAATTAGCTAACACCCTAACCGACGAGCTGGTGCGCACAAGAGAAGAAGATAGGAAAAAGGAAGTAGTCCAAAAGATTACCCAAGGATTTCGTGTGGGTAATAATAGCAACTTCAAAAGACGAGGGAACAGGCTATCTCCCACTGCTCCATTTTGCAACATATGTAAACAAAAACATCTGGGAAGATGTAAAGGGTACTGCAATTTCTGCAAAATTCCAGGACACCAAGAAGAAGATTGCAAGAAGAAGAAATCCACAGTTTGTTATAATTGTGGAGAAGTTGGACATTTCAGGCCAGATTGCCCGAAATTAATTAAACCAGCTGATAACAACAAAGCCAAAGCTGCAGAAGTAGCTGCCAAGAGAAACGCCAGAGCTTTCCAGTTGACTACTCAGGAAGCAGAACTAATTCCTGATGTGATAGCCGATACGTTCTTAGTTCACAACGTTTACGCAAAAGTATTATTTGACTCTGGTGCGAACCAAAGTTTTATAAATACTTCATTCTGCCAAGCTCTTAATTTACCCTTAACCAACCTTAAGCAGATTTTTACAGTCAAAACAGCAGATGGAAATTCTGTTAACATAGATAAGGTTTTGCAAACAGGAAAAATAGAACTCTTAGGTCATAAATTTTCTGCAAATCTATTACCTATGAAATTAGCAGGATTCGATGTGGTATTAGGAATGGATTGGTTAGTAGCCAACCATGCTCGGATTCTTTGTGATAAAAATGCCATAGAAATACACACACCCACAGGAGAAGTAATTTCAATTACCGGAGATAAGCCGCAAAAGCCACTGAAATTCATTTCAATAATAAAGTTGGCCAGTTGTTCAAGAAAACAGGCAATGGTGTATATGATTTCAGTAATCATTACCATGAAAGAAAAGAAACTTAAGGAAATTCCTGTAGTTTCAGAATACCCAGATGTATTCCCAGAAGAATTACCAGGATTACCACCTGATAGGGAGGTAGATTTTAGGATTCATCTCATTCCTGGAACTATACCAATAGCCAAAGCACCTTATCGATTAGCACCTACCGAAATGTTAGAACTTAAGAAAAAATTAGATGAGTTGCTTGGTAAAGGATTCATACAACCTAGTTCATCCCCGTGGGGAGCTCCAGTGTTGTTTGTAAAGAAGAAGGATGGTTCGATGCGAATGTGTATCGATTATAGAGAACTTAATATGGTTACAATTAAGAATCGATACCCATTACCTAGAATTGACGATCTCTTTGATCAACTCCAAGGAGCTAGATATTTTTCTAAGATAGATTTACGCTCCGGATACCATCAATTGAAGGTACAAGAAGAAGACATACCTAAAACTGCTTTCAGAACTAGGTATGGTCATTACAAGTTTACAGTCATGCCCTTCGGGTTAACGAATGCACCTGCCGCATTCATGGACATGATGAATAGAATCTGTAAACCGTATTTAGATAAATTTGTAATTGTCTTTATGGACGATATACTTATTTATTCCAAAATTCAGGAGGAACATAGTGAGCACCTGCATGCACTCTTAACCTTGTTAAGAAAAGAAAAGCTTTATGCCAAATTCTCGAAATGTGAATTTTGGTTACAGGAAGTACAATTCTTAGGACACATGGTGAATCACAAAGGTATTCATGTAGATCCTGCTAAGATAGAGGCAATTACCAAATGGAAGGTTCCACAATCCGCAATGGAAATTAGAAGTTTTATAGGTTTAGCCGGATACTATAGACGGTTTATTAAGGATTTTTCCAAGATAGTTGTACCATTAACTAAGCTAACCTGTAAAGCAGTTAAGTTTGAATGGGGACCCAAACAGGAAGAAGCCTTTAAGGTTTTAAAGCAAAGATTAACAAATGCGCCAATTCTAGCTTTGCCAGAAGGAACGGAAGATTTTGAAGAATATTGTGATGCTTCAAAGCTAGGATTAGGATGTGTGCTAATGCAACGCAAGAAAGTAATTGCATATGCATCAAGACAATTGAAAAAGCACGAGGAAAATTATACGACTCATGACTTAGAATTAGGAGCCATAATTTTCGCCCTTAAGATTTGGAGACATTATCTGTATAGAAGTAAGTTAACTGTCTATACAGATCATAAGAGCTTAAGATACATATTTGGGCAAAAAGAATTAAACATGAGGCAAAGAAGATGGATGGAAATCCTAAGTGATTACGACTGTAATATTCAATATCACGAAGGAAAGGCAAACGTAGTTGCAGATGCCTTAATTCGTAAGTATCATGAAAAACAACGACGAGTTCGTGCTCTCAGATTAAATCTACAATTAGATTTAATGGAACAATTGAAGAAGATTTAGGAAACAGCAATCAAGGATGATGTTGAAGGGATGAAAGGACGAATAAAAGAATTAGAACAAGGAAGTGATGGAATTTGGAGATTCCATAAGAAAAGAATTTGGGTTCCTAAGCAAGGAAATTTACGAGATAAGATTTTAGAAGAAGCTCATAAATCTAGGTATACCATGCACTCTGGTAACAATAAAATGTACCAAGATTTAAGAAATAACTTTTGGTGGATAGGAATGAAGAAGGACATAGCTCGGTACGTTTCTAAGTGTCTTACATGTTCACAAGTTAAGGAAGAACACCAGAAACCTGCAGGTCTACTTCAACAATTAGAAATGCCTGTATGGAAATGGGAGCTCATAACAATGGATTTTGTTACTAAGTTGCCTAAAACCGGAAAAGGTAATGACGCGATTTGGGTAATTGTGGATCAATTAACCAAATCAGCTCACTTTCTACCTATGAAGGAAACCTTTAGCATGGAAAGGTTAGCCAAGTTGTATGTAGACGAAGTAGTATCCTTACATGGAGTTCCACTCTCCATTATATCGGATAGGGATAGTCGTTTCACTTCCCATTTCTGGAAAAGTTTTCAGAAAGCAATGGGAACCCGACTTAATTTAAGTACGGCATATCATCCTCAAACGGACGGACAAAGTGAAAGGACAATCCAAACTCTGGAAGACATGCTCCGAGCATGTGTGATAGATTTTGGTGGAAATTGGGACGATCATCTACCTTTAATCGAATTTTCCTATAACAATAGTTATCATACAAGCATCAAAGCTGCCCCATTCGAAGCACTATATGGACGCAAGTGCAGAACGCCAGTATGTTGGGCAGAAATAGGAGAAAATCAATTATCAGGTCCAGAAATTGTACAAGAAACTACTGATAAGATCACCTAAATCAAGGAAAGACTGAAGACTGCTCGAGATCGCCAAAAGAGCTATGCCGGCAACCGACGCAAACCACTAGAGTTCCAAGTTGGAGACAAAGTACTTTTAAAAGTATCTCCTTGGAAAGGAGTAGTTCGGTTCGGTAAGAAAGGAAAACTAAGTCCACGATACGTAGGACCATTTTCAGTGATCCAACGTATAGGACCAGTTGCCTATCGCTTGCAACTACCAGAAGAATTAGCTGGAGTACATGACGTATTTCATGTATCCAATCTCAAGAAATGCTTATCAGACGAATCACTGGTAGTACCTCTTCAGGACATAGAGGTAAATGAAAAGTTCAAGTACGTAGAGAAACCGCTTCAAATAGAAGATAGAAAGATAAAGTTTCTCAAACGCAAGCGACTAGTGTTAGTCAAGGTCAAATGGGAATCAAAAAGAGGACCCGAATACACTTGGGAGCTGAAATCGGAGATGAAGCGAAAGTATCCTCACTTATTCCAGTAAAATCTCGAGGACAAGATTCCAAATAAGGTGGGGAGGATGTAAGGACTCTCAAAAATATTCTAACTTAACCCATAAGTGCAAACCCGAGCCCCTGAAACCATACCATGTATCAAAATCAAGAAAAACAAACATTATAGGTTTCAGGCGGGCCGCGTAAGAGACAAGGCATGTCTTACGCGGGCCGCGTCAAACATGTGTTGACCGGATAAGTGTTCCGGATCCACGTGGTGCCCAGCTGGCTAACCTACCGATGACCAATCAACCCTATGCGTAGACTGGGCGGCCACGCGGGCTGCGTAAAGTTTGGCTTATGGGTTACGCGGGCAGCGTAAGGTCTTAATTTTACCTATAAATAGCTTGCATCAGGAGCTTTCATTCTGTGTCGACGAAATCTTTCAAAAACGAAAGAATAGTACTCTGAAGTCGAAATTTCAATAATTATAGTGAGGTGCTGCTACGATACAGGGTATTAACTCAATCACTGCTATGATTCAATATCTGATCGATTGAAACTATCCAATGGATGTTTAAGTGCTGCTCTAATTAGGGTTATACTTTGTCATTCGTCGTTAATTCGATGGATGTTTAAGTATTGTACTTTGTCATTCGTTGTGAGGGTTTAATCTCGTGAGTTATCGTAAATGATGTATTAGTTACTTACCTAGTTCGTATGCATTATTGTTAAATTAGGTTATCAGGCTAAATCAGTAGGCTAAAACTCTGCCCAAGTAAATCTGCAATGTGAGTCATTCTCTTTTTATCAAATGTTTTTATAATACTCCATTTTCAAATGTTATAATTACAGGGATTAAGTCGTGGTTATCTTGAATCACTGGCTAGTGGGGTATTGTGCACATTACTAATTAATTTCACGGGTTAGGCTAATAAGCCCTAACACAGGTTAGGCTAATAAGCCCTAACAGTGATAGACGTCACTACTTGGGGAAAGACCCAATAGTGATATGACCATCGTCACACGGGTGACAAAGTTGCCAGATAAACATAAGATAAAAGCCATTGTAATCGCTCTTATGCTGTAATTAATAACTATGAGTCGTTTTCTGTAAAATGAATGATTCACTCAGTATTTCCCCGCTGACAAAATATTTTTAAAACATGTTTCAGGCAACCTGCTGTAAATCAAGGACACGTGCTATGGAGCACTAACAAGCTTGAAGAGGTGGCTCAGTTAAAATAATAAACATGTTTTAATAAATCAGGGAATTTCCTAGTTAAATTCCTCTATTGTAAATTACGGGGTTTATCTCCAATTTGTGGAATAAAATAAATGGGGCATTGGAGTTTTAAAAGATCCTGTTGAAAATCTTCCGCTGTCACATTATAAATACCACGGGTTCCTATCCCGCGGCTCCTGACCGGGTCAAACCGGGGCTGGGGCCGTGACAGGTTTTCCCGCCCAAAGACTCCCGGCTATAAATATAAGAACTATTCAGGTATGAAATTCAAGTTACACACACTTCTCAAATACATCTTCTTCTTCATAACCTATACTTATTCTCACACCGGAGTCGTGTCAAGGAGAGAACCCTTTACTCCCCTTGGCGAGGCTAACGGTGCTTCTTTTTTGCAGAGTTATCGGAGAAGGAGACCAATCGTAATCGAATCAAACGATAGAGAACAACCACTTTATGCAGATCCAAACCCCCTAGATGTTTCGATCCCGGTCGTTTATCTAGTGTTTCTTCAGTACATTACAAAAAAAAATGTTTTACAAATATCATCTATTTATGTTTTTTTAGAATTTTTAAATATGTAACTGACAAAACATATTAGAATTGTTACATTACTAAAACTCAGCTATGTTGTTACATAAAGATGTTACATAAAAAAAGTGTAACATAACCAAAGAACAATTTATTTTTTGTTACATTATTATCACCCAGTTGTTACACTGACAAGAATCACTAAAACCCAGCTATGTTGTTACATAGAGATGTTACACAAAAAAAGTGTAACATAACCGAAGAACAAATTATATTTTGTTACATTATTATCACCCAGTTGTTACACTCACACGAATCCCCTTGACTTTTGTCAACTAGCACATTTGTTTCATCTAACAATCAAAAACATATTAGAACTGTTACATTACTAAAACCCAGTTATGTTGGGTTACATAAAGATGTTACGCAAAAAAAGTGTAACATAACCAAAGAACAATTTATTTTCTACTACATTATTATGACCCAGATCTGAAACAAATTTTACCCAAAAAAATTGATAAAATCAATAATAAAAAGCAAAAAAAGGTGTTACATATATCATCTATTTATGTTTTTTTAGAATTTTTAAATATGCAACTAACAAAACATATTAGAATTTTTACATTACTAAAACCCAGCTATGTTGGGTTACATAAACATGTTACACAAAAAAAAGTGTAACATAACCAAAGAACAATAATCTGGAAAAAAAAATATAACAACACACTTTATTTTTACAACAATCTAAAAAAGTGTAATAATCCACTTTATTTTCAGTAACATACATTATTTATGTAACACGAAAAAATGTAACATGCATTTTTTTCTTTGATTGTTACATTTCGTAACTAAGACGCAAGAATTGTTACATCCAACAACAATAAATTTTTTAGATTCAACCATAAAATCAGTAATAAAAAAACAACATATCTAGAAAACAAGAACTTAATAACATTAATCTTCTTAAACAATAAAATAACAAAAAAATTGCAAATCTACAAAACAAAACAAAAAAAAAATAAAGATCTACAAAACAAAAAAAATTGCAAATCTGAAAATTGCAAATCTGGATGACCTTTTAGATCTGGAACACAAAAAAAAATTGCAAAATCTGAAAATTACAAAAAAGTGAAGATCTACAAAAACACAAACATACTTATGGATCTGGAGGACTTATAGATCTGGAACATCATGTTCAACATCAAACAACTTTTGGATCATCTTCAAAATCAAACCGTCATCTGAAACATTATCTTCAACATCGAACATCTTCAACCGGATCTGGAGCATCTTTTGGATCTGGTAGCATCTTCCTGGAGCATCTAGAGCATCTTCAACCGGAACATCTGGAGCATCTCTTTTTATTCGGAGCATCTTTTTGTTCCGAGCATCTGGAGTTTTGGTGGTTGATTATGAAGGATTTTGATGAGAAAAATATTTTTTTTTTGTTTCAGATCTTAGATCTGGAATGAGGTAGAGAAGTGTGAGGGTAGAGAAGTGTGAGGGTGATGAAGGTTAAGAGGAGAGATGAATTTCTTTGTTTCAGATCTTAGTTCCGAATTTCTTTGATCTGAACAAAGTGGTGGTGGGTTTTTTGGTAGAGGAGAGAGATGAATGAGGAGAGAGGTAGTGTT
>JARYGA010001209.1:0-36283 GCA_030545235.1 Helianthus tuberosus
AAATGTTGTCTTTTCTTGGTCTTCGGGTGCTATCGGGATTTGAAAGTAACCTGAAAAACCATCCAAGAAACAGTAAAATTTATGACCGGATAACCTTTCTAACATTTGATCAATGAAGGGCAAAGGAAAGTGATCTTTCCTTGTTGCTTCATTTAATCGCCTATAATCTATACATACCCTCCATCCTGTGACGGTTCTCGTTGGTATTAATTCATTTTTTTCATTAGTTATTACCGTCATACCTCATTTCTTTAGAACTACTTGGACGGGACTTACCCAAGGACTATGGGAGATAGGATAAATAAGTCCGGCGTCAAGTAATTTGATGACTTCGTTTTTAACCACTTCTTGGACATTTGGATTTACTCTACGTTGTGGTTGTATCACCGATTTGTAGTCATCATTTATTAAAATTTTGTGCGTGCACATGGAAGGTCTTATACCTTTAATATCTACAAGCTTCCAAGCGATCGCATTTTTGTATTTTTTCAAAAGTGGAATTAGTTTTTTCTTTTTCTACACTACTTAATTTTGACGAAATAATTACAGGTGATTTACCATCTTTTTCGAGAAAAGCATATTCCAAACCTTTTGGGAGTTCTTTGAGCTCAAGAGGTGGGTCTTTAGGAGACTCCTTATTTGGTTGCTCATTTCGATCAAGAGCTACAAAAGTTTGTTCTATGGCGACCTCTTCTTCAACAAAGTGGTCAATTTCTTCTCTTGTATCGGGTGGTTCATCTTCATCTTCAATTAGGGGGTCATTATTGCCGAATGGATATTTCATTGAACGCTCAAGATCGACACTCTTTTTTAATGCCCCTAATTGAATAGATAGATTGTTGTGCTTCCGGTTTTTCAAAGCTTCGTGGGTTTTTCCAAAAGGTCATCCCAACACTAGAGGAGCATCATCAAGGATGACAAAGTCGGGTGGGATTATCATTTGATTTGTTTGAACCAAGACATCCTCAACTACACCGATTGATTTTATTACTTTCCAATTAGATAGAAAAATGGGTATTTGAAGTGGGGGAAAATCACTAATACTTAATTTTTCGAAAATGTAGTTGGGCATTATGTTAACTCAAAGATCTTTATCAATTGTTATATTACTAATAAAGGAGTTTTGAAAAAAACATGGAACCGGTGTAATGTTAATTTCAAATGGGTCTTCTTTTATTAGAGCAGTTTGATCATTAGTTAACTTAATGCTTACCGTTTCGTCAATTTTAGTGTTAGTGTTTAACTCTTTTAAAAACTTAGCATGAGTGGGAACTAAACAATGATTTTCGAAAGAAGGTGACAAGAGATTAATTCCTTCAAAATTAGACTCTTCTTGAATTTTAACGTTGTCGGACTCACCTTTTTCGTTGTTTAACTCATGTGTCGGTTTTTCACTTATTTGTTCTTCCATTTTTACATTTTCAACTATCTCTTTTTTATTTAATTCTTCTCTTGCGCGGGACTCCTCTTCCCTTGCTCGAGATTCTTTTATGCAACGTTCGATAGTTTTAATGTGTTCAATTATCCTATCGGCTATGTCGGTGATAGAGTAAGGATCGGGATCCTCAAAGCTTGAATCCAGTTGTTCGATCCTTTGTTCCTCATAATACTCATAGGAAGTAGATGGTTCATACCATTGTTCTTCATTGTAAGTATATGATGGATAAGGGTCATAATTTTGTTCTTCATAATACTCATATGAGGTGGGTTGTTCACGCCATGGTTCCTCATAATAAGCATATGAAGGTGGAGGCTCATATTGTGGTTCCTCAAAGTATGAGTATGAAGGCTCATATCTTGGTTCTTCAAAATATGAGTATGAGGGAGAAGGTTCATACCTTGGGTCTTCATAGTTCATAGGATGTGTATGAAGTTAATGGCTCATACCTGGGCTCCTCATAGTAGGTGTATGAAGTGGATGGTTGAAATAAGTCACAATATTGTACCGAGTGCGGGTCACCACAAATGGTGCAATAGTCTTCCCTATAATCATCCTCCTCATAGGTGTAGTTGTAACATCCTGAGTATTGATCCATAAGAATCACTCAGCAGACCACAACAGAGTCTCGAGACCAGAAAACAAAAATAAAAACTAAAATAGAGGCTGGACACGGCCCCGTGTTCAGTGAGCACGGCCCGTGTTCAGATTCTGTATCTGGGTGTTTTAATTAAAGTTACTGGTTTTGTTGAGCACGGGGCGTGTTCAATGAGCACGGCCCCGTGTTCAGGCTACTGTAAATGCAAAATCTAACTAAAAATGCAGAAAAATGCGCGCGTTTTAAAAAGGTTTTGAAAAACTGATTAGGCCGTTGATTTTAAGCTTTCTTAAAATCCTTGTGTCTCCGAAAATGGCGCCAAAAACTTGATGTGTGTGAAGTGTCGTGTAGTTTCTAATGTATATTTTAAGCCCTTTAACACTTTTTAGCCAAGTTTTAAATTTATAAAACACGATATTTACTAACACTAAACACACATATGGGCAAGTGCACCCATCGTGAGCGTAGTATAGTGTTGGTAAGATACTGAGGTCGTCCAAGCACACAAGAGCTTTTAATACCGGTTTATCCTCAACGTCTAATCAAATCAAAAGCCCGGACATGACCCCGTGTCCATTGGGCACGGCCCCGTGTCCACCCATCTTCTATTTCTTCATTAAATGCAGTTTGTCTGCATTAGTTGACCACGCCCCCGTGTCCGCTGGGCACGACCTCGTGTGCAGAAGCGTATCTGTACTATCAAGATTTTCCTAGATTCTGCGAATCTTAGAGTTGACCCCGGCCCCGTGTCCGCTGGACACGCCCCCGTGGTGGGTGATAGAAGCTTCTACAACTTTGTCTTTTCTGCAGACACTTGGGCACGCCCCCGTGCTCAGTGAGCATGGGGCGTGTCCAGCCTTTTGTTCTCTTGTTTTTGCTTTGGAGGATGCTGTCGAGGGGTCGGGCATGCCACGTTTATTTCTTTTCTTGTATTTATGCTGGATTTGGCTGCATTTTTGCTTCTTTTGTTCATTTAAGCTCTTTTAACCCTGAAAATACAAAAGGAAGACAAAAGCACACTTTTTCCAACATTAGTACTAAAAGGGTTAGTTTTATGCCTCATTTGATGTAATTTATATGTTGCATTTTGCGCACATCAAGTGGCCGTCGTTAAATCAAGACGACAACAATCAAGGGAACGACGGCAGTACTGGAAATCCTCGTAACAAGAACAACAACACGGGAAATAATGCTCATGGAAGGGCATTTAGGACTGGCATAGGCGAAGCAAGGAATATAGCAACATGGTGGCATGCACGTTCTTGGTAGCTAATCGCTTCGTCTCTGTTCTGTTTAACCCTGATGCTTCTTGAAACCGAACCTGTTGTGGAATCGGCTGATGGTAAGACAAATGAAACCTCATATGTTCGCTAGAATGCAAACTTGACCTTGTGGGACAAGTGTTCGACATCGACTTTCCTTCTACTATTTTTTATGGTTTTGGTGCAGTAGTTAGTGTGGATTGGTTATCCAGAGATCACGTAGATATATCCTGTGAGAAGAAAATTTTGCATATCCTTTTCCCTAGTGGAGAAACGTTATCTGTTCTAAAGCATCAGAGTGGTGCAAAGGTTAGCGCCATTACAGCTATGAAGGCCCAGAAGTTTCTACGGAGGGATGACCCCGCTATGTTAGCAACTGTTACTGATGTTAAGGCTAAGGAAAAGAGGATCGAGGATCCACCAATTGTTCGTAATTCCCCTCGGTGTACTACCCGAGGAACTTTCAGGTTTACTTCCACGACTGTTAGATAGACTCTCAGTTTGACCTCACGCCATAGGTAGCCATGATTCTTCGTACTTCTTACCGTCTTGCGCCAGAAGGGTTGCAAGAACTGTCAAATCAACTACAGAAACTGTGGGACAGAAGTTTGGTCGGACCTAGTTTTCGCTCCGGGGAGCCCCGATTATATCCGTGAAGATAAGCCTTATCGAAGAACATATGTACTGGCTATCGAGAACTCAGCAAGGTGGCGGTCAGGAAGCATTTGGATCGACCATTTATTGACAACCTATCGACGAGTTGCGAGGGACAAGCTTCCATTTGAGGATTGACTAACGAACGAACTGTCATCAGAAGGAAGTCCAAGGGGAGAATGCTCTTAGAATGGCATATCAAACGCAATACGGCCATTTCGACTTTGTACACCATGATCACTGGGTTGATCAACACACCAGCAGCTTTATGGACCACAAGAATCGACCGTGTTTGTTGATGACGTTTTGAATTATTACCGGGAGAAAGGAATAACATGGGCGGCATATGTATCCTATTTTAAAGCTCCTGAGAGAGGAGCCACTCCGCGCGAAGTCTTGTTAAATGTAACTTCTGGATTCGAGAG
This sequence comes from Helianthus tuberosus, assembly GCA_030545235.1. Lineage (NCBI taxonomy): Eukaryota > Viridiplantae > Streptophyta > Magnoliopsida > Asterales > Asteraceae > Helianthus > Helianthus tuberosus. The sequence goes on from JARYGA010001209.1 coordinate 4,378, forward strand.
GTACATATTTGGTCATGTAATCAACGAAGTGGAATATACGTGGATCTCGCTAAGATCCATTTTGTTAGAAACTGATCGACACCAAAGATTCCTTCGGGGATACAACAATTCCTTGGTTTCGCTAGATACTATCGCAGATTCATCGTGCGATTTTCGAAGATCGTGCAACTTTAATCTCTTCAGCACAGCGGGGTGCTGTGTATTCACGGGAGACAAAATAGGAGGACGTCTTTTCAGCTTTTGAAACCCAACTCTACAATGCACTGAGCATCGTCTTTACCTGAGGGTACGGATGATTTAGTGGTATACCATGATGGTTTGAATTAGAGTCCCAGTTACACGCAGATACAACACGAGAAGGTGAAGGCTTATGTTATGTGGAGGATTAACAGGAAGAATTGCACGACTCACAACCTGGGGGTGGAAACCATGGTCTTGGATTTAAGTTAGAGGCATTACTTGGACGGTACCAAATGCATTACCTAGACCGATCACAAGGGCCTCCCGTGTATCGATGTTCAAAAAAGCTACAGCATGCAATGACATTGCTGGATGGAACCTTTGAATGAGTACGATGGTGAAACCTAAACGTGTACGAGCTTTGCAACTCACTATCGACCCTAACCTACCTGATTAGACTCGCTCTGTTCAAACTGGAGAACTGAAGGGAGAGAATTTTCAAGTTGAACCCATGCGGGGCATGGAGAAGCAACCTTTGGCAGGACAGACGATATTCGCCACCTCATGGAACGAATGTGGATCTCATTATACAGCAACTGTAGGGAATTTGTGTTGAGCAAAGCACACCGGCCACGATATTCTAGTCGTCTGGGATTTGATGAGAGATATTAGGATCTATAAATCTGGTACTGGTAATCGGGCATGAGGGCCCACCTAGCAATGTATGTGAATGATGTATGACTCGTGGGAAAGTCAAGGTGGAGTATCGGAAACCTTCTAGTTGTGTCAGCAAATAGAAACACCCATATGGAAATGAGGACAGACAGCCATGGATTTTGTCGCTAGTCTACTTACAACTCGAAACGAAAACAATATCACCTGGGTGATCGTTGATTGTCTCACGTAACCAGCACTCTTTTGCAATCAAGGAAACTGACGAGTCTTCACCAGCTGTGAATGTTCCTCTGAAAGAGGCGGTTTTAGGCATGAGGTGCCAACCCCCGTTACTTCTGATTTTGAGCTATACCTGATTTACGACAGGCAATTCACGATACCTTTGGCCCATATCTAGACATGGACATTGCTTATCACCGTAGGGCAAACGGTCAGAGTAAACAAACCATCCTGACACTCGAAGATATGCTGCGAGCATGTGTGTGATTGACCTTAGCAAGAGTTAGAAGGACACTTACCTTTGGTTGAGTTCTACTGCAGTCGTTACCATTCTAGTATTCAGACAGCTCGGTTTGAGGCATTCCTTGGATAATAATGCCAACCTCCTTGTTGGACTGAGGAGGGTGACAACCTAATCACAGATCCAGGATTTGTACTCAAACCTCTTGGGAAGATTGTTTAGATCGGAAACCGTTTAGCGGCAACGCGTGACCGTCAGGGAAGCTGATAAGGTTAGAAAACACTGGGAGTTCGTTGTGGGTGAACGTATCATAATCGAAAGCCTCACCCTGGGAGGGTGCGGTACGCTATGGGAAACGTGGCAAGCTTAGTTTGCGGTACGCTGGGACATTCAGATTTCTGGAACGGATCGGTAATATGACTCACAAACTCGAGTTACCTGATGAATTGGGTAACGGTCGCGAAGCCATTTATGCCTCGAATACAATGGAGTATTTAAACGATGAAACACATGTGAAACCCTTACCAGAGCCTAAGGTTAGCAACAAGTTACAGTTGTCAAGGAATCTATTGAAAACATGGACCAAGAAGTGAAGGTTTGTTAGCATAAGTCGTATGACAATCGTGAGAGTTCGTTGAAACTCAAGACGTGGACCGGAGTTCACGTCGGAACGCAAAGATTTGATAAAGCTCTAGTATCCTTAATTGATTCAGACGGTTGAATCAACTATTGCTGTCATTGGCGAATTTCGGGATGAAATTCCCTTTTAAGTTGGGGATGATATGGTACCCGGGGAAAATCCACAGTCATCCTGATCTAACACCTTGCTGCTTTGGATTAATTGTCTTGGTTTACTTATTAAATTTCGGGACGAAATTTCTTTCAAGTTAGGGATGATGTGACAACCCGAACTTTCAAGGTTAGTGTCGTTTAGTCTCGTGATCCTAACTTCTCATTAATTCTTTAACACGTTCCTCGCTATGTTAAACGTGGATGTAATTGGGTACGATTGAGTGTATACTTAGGTTATTTTAGTGTCTAGAAGTTAGCTTGGGCCGCAATTATCTTTAAACTATCTCGGCCCACATACCCGGAGCCCAGCCCGAACACACACACAGAGTTAATTATATCACAATCATGTATGGGCTATGTAAAGCCCAAACAAAGCTTAGAAGTTAGGCCGGCTATTATTGAATTCGTATATACACACACACGCAAAGAAGATTGTGTGGGATTTTCATTATTTGGCATTTATTTGCAAACCCTAACTACCTCCCTTCTATCTTCCCGTAACTCGATGGCAAAATCTCTCCAACCCGTTCGTTTTTGCATCCTTGCACGTTCAATATTTTGGTTAGTATGAGCATGCTTATTTTAATCCGTGTTTTATTATGCTCGGCTATGTGTACATGTTTGAGGATGATCGTGATCCTGTTAATCTAGGGAATTATTGTTAGGAAATTGGCTGATGATATGAATATTGATTGTGTCTGAATTCTATGTGACAATATGAATGATGTAAATGGTTAGGAATGCATGGTAGTGCGGTTGTGATGAACATGTTATGATAATTAACTGATTAGATCGAATGACTAGTCACATGAAACAATAAGGAATCTGACCACTTCATGATTAAACAAAAATTGCCATGTGAAATCAGTAATTGTCTTTGATTGAACCGAGAATAACATTCTGACCCAAACCCACTAATTCACATTACTATTGGACCTTTCAAAATCAACACATGGGCCGAATCAAGTAATTATCTGACAACAATTAAATGATATCTCAATAGAATGATGGACCGACAACTCTGATTCTAATCAATTTCTAATTGGGCCGCTATTTATAAAACTATTGAATGATTATTCATTAGAATTACGTTGAGTGATCAAGACCTATAATAATCGAAGTTGTAACTGTTTTGATTGGTATTGTGAGAATTCATTAGGTTCTTGATTGTAACTATCTGATGAGTGGGGCGACGAAAGATCAGAGCTTCGACGAAAAATCCAGCTCGACGAAATACATTAGTATTTCGTCACCCGACCAGTCGACAAAACATTGGTCTTTCGTCGTTAGGGAGGAACCTCACAACAGACTCTGGTTTAGAGCGTGCATGATAATGAAATTTTCTTATTGCCTGTTGATGATGATTAATCATGACTGAGGATACTAGGGAATGTGAAACTGTTCCATGAACCAATATATATATCAAATAACTAAAGTGTATCATGATACCATATACATACAATGCAAGGTGTTAATTATGTGATTAGGTATATGTGAATCGAATACTTGCTTATGATGAATACCTCACTTAACTGTCAAGTACTATTTTGAAATATGCATGTGAATGGTGAACTTATCTGTTACGTTTGTTATGAATGATTGTTATATGTTTTCCGATGATCCTTGCTACGAAATACACACTATGAACATACGTGAACAACATGAACGTAAACTGATTTTGTGTACATGAACATCATAGGCTTTGACTGATTATGTGTGAACAAGTAACTAATCATACTGAGCAAACCAAGGTGAGTTCACTGCTCTTTTCCAAGCATGCGTAATGTCGGGTAATGGGTTTGACTGGAATGTTAAACCTAGGTTGTTGGTTAATACAAGTCTATATCTATCTCTCAAGTCCCTCCTACCGATTGTTTCCGGGAAGGCAACGGGGTATTAGTTAGTAGCGCTACTTAGGTTTGGCACCTTCACACCGCACCGACGAGGTCGGGAGTGAACTAATGACCCCCATCTTGACCATTGCTTTGATAGAGGCATTGGGGTTTAGGGCAAATAGTCTGGAGCCATCGGCGGTAGCGTGTGATTAACAACATCAAATCTGTGAAACGTTTTAATCTAGTAACTGGTAACTAAACACGTTAACAAACTTTCAACTCACCAGTGACGTCTGACACACTTGTCTGCATGTTTGCAGGTCGTTAGATTCTTGCTTATGGACTTGCTATCTGGGAGTGCTGGAGTGGTCATGGGTCGAGACTCTTGGATACATGTTTCGTGGTTTTGAACACTTGTTTTGAAACAGTTGATTAACTTTTTACATTATGCTTCCGCTGAACGTTTACTTTGGTTTTAACTTATGACTTGGAATTATATTATGAAATGAATGGAATGTTTTGCTTAAATAGTATTTATAGTTCAATGTGATTGGTGGCTTAGATCCTGGTACGTCACACGTCCCGCGGTGTTTCCGCATGTGGTATTTTGGGGATGTGACAATTATGTCTTCCGCTCGGTTCAAACATTCAGTTTCTTGCTCCGGAAGATCTATAACCTCTTCCACCACATCACCATCCACCATTGTACCATTAGCCAAAACCTCCAGCTCGCGTTTAATTTGGGTTATTTCCTCAGTTAGTTGACCAACCTGAATAATCAAAGCCTCAAATGATTTGTCCCTCAGCTCGTCTTTTTTTTTTCATTTCTATCATCATGTCCATGATTGCATTGAGCTTTGAGTGTAATGAATCTTGAGGCTCCTCGTATGTCGGCTGAGGGGAGTCATGATAATAGTCATCATACTCCTCCTGGTAACTTGGGAAATGTGGCAAGTCGGGTTCATAGTCGTTGTAACCCCGCTCTTGCTCATAATGGTAATCAATCTCCGAATAGTGGTAGTCTTGATAAGTTGGTGGTGGTGGTGGTCTAGCATATGGATAATGCGAGGTTGGACCATAGAAATCTTCATAATCCGCCCTCCTATATTCATACAATCCACTGAGGTAGTCTTCCCGATCCTTGTAGGCTTGAACTTTTTCGTAGAAAACAGAGCAATCCTCTAAATAATGCTCTCCGCTTCTGCAACACTCACACGGATCATCATCTACCCAATTCATATTGAAAGATGGTACCTGCACAAACAAGCTCGACCACCCAAAGTAAAATCACAAAAATACAAGAAAGAAAAACTAAACTAAAATCGAACAAGCAATGACATACTAAGCGCACTAGCTCCCCAGCAACGGCGCCATTTTGAGGTGACCGTGTCGTCCCGATCAGTCAAAAACCCAATTAACCTAGGTAGCTAGGGTAAGTCGGGTATCGTATCCACGAAGAGCATGTGGTCAGTATCGCATGACCTGTTCGATTAGTTAGACTATTTACAAAAAATGTACAATGTGATTATGAAGTTTGCTAATTTTTATAAGTGTATTTGATTTTGAAAAGAAATCGGAGTGAACCGATAGATTGATATTACTACTTATTAACTAAAATTGCATAACTTAATTGATTAGTTAAAAAAATAATATATGAGAAAATGAATCACACCCAGGTTTCGGATTAATAAGTATCTAGAGCTATCCAACATGAATGGTTTGATTATGTTATGAACACCAATGACTTCTTGAGTGTAACACCCCGTATTTCGGAAGTCAAAGTCAAAGTCAAGATTGAAGTCAAAGGAAGAAAAGATTGCTAATTGCGATCTGTCTCTCCTTGCTCAATTCCTGTTTTGACTTCTTTGACTTGTAATTAGTCTATTTTATTATCGCTTTAGTTGTATTATGTGGAGTATCTATTAATAATCGCATAGTAATCGCTGTTTATCGCATGTTTAATCGCTTTATCGCTATCGCAATCGCACTCGCACTCGCAACTCGAATTATGCATTTTGGTTATGGTTACATGTGTGTGTGTGCCTTATGTGTTACTTGTGCGTTTTTATTTATGTTCTATTGTGGTGATCAATCGAAACGCAATCGAAAACTCAATCGCAATCGAATCGCAAACGCTAAACGAATACGCAATAAGGATGATTTTATGTTGATATAGTAGTTGGGATTAAAAGTAATTTGACCAGGAAATTCTCTCACATCGCAACGCTCGCAATCGCAATCGAAACGGCAAAACTCGTCGCACCGAACACTCGAACCAAGCGACTGATCGATCAGTTGACCAGCCGATCGACCAGCCGTTCGATCGAGCTACCGCTCGATCGGCCAGTTGTTCGACCGGGCTGCCACCCGATCGGCCAGCCCCTTTCCTCTTTGGGAAACCCTATAAATACCCCCTGTCACCATCATGCATTCCACTTTTGGCAACTCTCCTCCGACCAGCTCATCTTCCCCACTTTTCTTCAGATTTCTCGCGATTCCGGTAAGATCACATCCTAAATCTTGTACTTCCTTAATCTACACGCACTCCTACACCTTTCTATCTTTTGAATCTTAACTTTTAGCCGTGAAATCACTAGATTTGAGGTCATCTATGATGATGTCATCATAGTGTTCTTATAAACTTCATATTTTGGCTTCAATCCACCAAGAACAACTTAGATCTAACCGATTTCCACATAAACAAAAAAAGATCTTTCATAGATCTAAACATATTCACAATGAAAAGGATTGAAAGATGGTTTTCCAACCTTCTTTCAACTCTTTTACACTCAATGCATTCAAAACCGATAGAATCGGAGCTTGTGCCGACTTACTACTCATTCTTGTGGTCGTGTTGGTTCAAGATCTGGATTCTATCCACGAGACTACCGATTTCGGGTTAAACATGGAACACCGTCTTGAACAGTTAACTGGTCGGATTTGGGTGATTCCTGTCCGATCAGGGGTACCAAGTATTGACAAGGTTTCTGTTGCTTAATACGTTACCAAAACGTCTCGATAAAACGACAAACAATCAAAACAACCAAGTGTAAAATGAACAGGTCGACCAGGACGGAGTGTCGTCCGATCGGACTGCTGTCCGATCGAACAGCCATCCGATCGATCGGTCGTCCGATCGACTTGCACCTTGGCCCCACTATTAATTTTCAAATCAACCCTCAAGAGTTTTGGGAATACTGAACGGATTGCCGTCCGGTCGAGTTACCACTCGATCGACCGACCATCCGACTATGTGATGTTTCGAAACTTCAACACTTAAAAAATTTTCAACATGTTCAATGCACAAGGGATGCCACCCGATTGAACAATCATCTGATCGAGTGACAACCTGTAGATAACTTGTTCCCGCTGAAGTGCCCAACCTATCGGATTGTCGCCCGACCGAACGGTTGTTCGATCGATCGACCTGAAAGGTAGAGATACTTCAATGTTTTCAAAATGCTACAACGAAAACTCCAAAAGTCAAGCCATCATACACAAACACATCCTTCCCAAAGGAAGTAACAATCCACTCGAATGGCCATCCGACCGGACGACCGTCCGAACGGACTGTCACTCGAATGACCGGCTGTCCGATCGGACTACCATCCGATCGAACTGCTGTCATACCCACTTGCACTCTGTATCGTTTTACGCGTAGCTTATCGTTATGCTATCAATCTGTTCAGGCTAACCCCACTCTCTAGCGCTCCCTTCAATCCATCAACCGCTGTGAGTATACTCCAATCCCTTTTTGCTTTACGCACTTTTGGGTGTTACATATGTTACATATACTAAATCACATCAAACACACTATGAAATACTTTAACGCTAACCGTTACCGCATGTTATACGTGACTTAATGAATGCTTGTTTGTTATGTTTACACATGGAATGTTGTCTACCTGCCTTAGCAACGATAGTACTATAGTTTGAACTCAGCACCTATTCACTCAGGGGTTGTTAAGGACAATTACTTACATGACTCACAGTGGTGAGTATGTATCGCGAACTGCCTTGGGCAGTCAACCCGCAGTCATTGGTATCGATAGGTTCATGTCGATAACTAACATGCCTCATTTTACATTATGAACGTGCTGGTTATGCGTAACGATTTCGAACTCTATATGCTATTATCAAACTTGTATGCTCACCTTTACACTATGTGTATTGACTTTTACTTTAACGTATGTGACAGGTGCTTAGGATACTTATTTGCTTACTTTGCTGTGAAATCGAGGCTAGGAAACACCTAGGTCAACAATAAACAATTGTCTGTAATAAAAATCTGAGTTGTCGGAACAGAACAATTTGACTAGATCTTTTCTGTAATAATTGTATTATCATTTATGACATGGTATGGGACGTGTTGCTTTAAATATTTGGTAAATATAGTTGTTATGGAAACTTCTGGACAATCTGTTTCGCTCAGTGCCATGCCCCGATGTTTCCGCCATCGGTTGGGGTGTGACAGATTGGTATCAGAGCCATAACTATAGGGAGTTAGGCAAGACTCGACCTAGTCCGGGTCGATGTCTTAGAAACCTAGTCTATAGTTAGGAACCAACAGACCTACTCGTGCATGTCCAGTAGGGATTATGTGTGAGCGTACTTGCTATTTCTCGCTATTCTCGCCTACGCTACACTATCACTGCACTCGAATTTTCAAATATGATTGAGCGATTAAGTCGAGATTAGGTGTGAAAACCGCAAACTCTCGACTAAATTGCCTGTTCAACCCACATTTTTATCTATAAACACGAGAAATTGCGTTGAAATAGGAGTGAAATCCATACTTTGACGCATAATTCTCTTTTATTTTATCAAAACGGGAACAAAGTTATTAAGTCAAGGGTGAAACCCGAACCTTGAAGACTTGTTCCGACCTCTACTTGATTTTTACAAAACTCTCACCAAAGTCTCGACGGACTCCAACGACTTGAAGTCACGATATGACTAAAAGGATGTGTGCCGAGCCCAAGATTCGAGGTAAAAGCATGGTCCTGAAAGTCAAGGTGTGTACAACAGGTCCCTGTGAATAGTCGAATCACTTTGGGTAGTCATTTCTAAATAGCCGCAGACAATCTATTTCTCGATTTCTAGGTGTTTCGATTCTGAGCCCGCAACTGCTGACTCTGATGATTCGTCAATTTTATGTGTTTGTATGTGTATTTACCTGCTTATGTGTTTTAATTTCTGGAGACTTACACAATTTTCGCTTTCACTTTGATCGACACGCATGACTCGCATTGCATATCTACCTCAAAACGTTAACAAATCGCTACTACCAAGAGGAACCACCGTACGCTATGTTGCTTGCTATATTATTCGCTTATACTATACTACTCGCTATGCTATGCGCGAACGCTCTTCTCGAATGATCACGAATTTGAATGATAGGTTTCTGTATTCTGACTGCCTCTGTGTGCATCTAGACAAGTTACGTGCTGATGTGCTTCTGTGTTTCTGTGCCTTACGTGCTTATGTGCTTCTGTGCTTATGTGAATCTGTGATTATGTGCCTATGTGCTTACGTGATTGTACGTGTTCCTGAGTTTTAGTAAGGAGTAGGCGTGTGAGGTGAGATTTGATTATATTGTGTTGAGTCCTATGGCGATGTCTGGTGCAGACAATGTCGTCATCTGGATCTCGCGCTACCCGAGATGCTCGCCGAAAGCAAGCAGACAAACTCCTCGCTGCCATGATTACTAAGCAAATGGCAAAGGTTGTACCCCAAGTCGTCAGTGAACTGTATGAAAACATGAGCAAATAGTCTGAAGAATCCAGGACCGAGACTCCCAAAGCTGCTTTCAGCATCAAACAGTTCAAGGCATGTGGACCGAAAGAGTTCACCGGCGAAGAAGGCCCTACGGCTTTGTTTCAATGGATTGACTCAATCGAAGTCACTTTGCGACAGAGCGGATGTCCTGACAATCTCCGCACACTGAACGCGACCGGCGTCTTCCAGTCCCGCGCTCTAGACTGGTGGATGGCCGAAAGGAACAAGCGCGGAGATGATGCAGCTTATGGTCTGTCATGGGACGAGTTAACGTTATGCTCGAGGAGTTATGCCCTCCCCATGAGCACCAGAAGCTGGAGGATGAGTTCCGGCACATTAAGTGAAGATGCCCGACATGACTGCTCGCTTCAAGCAGCTCAGCATCATCTGCCCCGATCAAGTGAAGACGCCCGACATGACAATCAAGAAGTGCATTCGAGCTCTACCCGACTGTGTTGAAGATTTTGTGCATGCCGCAAAGCCAGCAACGATCGAAGAAACCTACTTGCTTGTCGCGGAAATCAACGACAAGCGAGTAAAAGCTGGTTTTTGGGATAAAACTTCAAAGAACCTCCATCAAGTCACCGCCGAAACCGCCGTCGCTCAGTTATCAAAAGCCTCTCGCCGTAAGAAGAAGAACAACAATAGCAGCTCCAGCAACAAGAACTGTGCTGTCACAAGGGGTGTTCAAAAAAATCCGAATCTGAAATATCCGAAAACCCGTATCCGAAATATCCGACATTTCGGATATCCGAATTTTCGGATATCCGAAAATCGGATAATCCGAAAGTTCGGATTCGGATGTTAATTCTAGAAATTTTCGGATATTCGGATTATCCGAATCCGAAACTTAAAAAGCAAAAAAAAAATATAAATATGTTAATGGGTTTGGTTATACATTACGACCCAATACTAAACTCCTAATGGCCCTTACCCATTTAAGAAATCAGCCATTACTAAAATATGAGTATACGCACATTTTTGAAAGTTTAGGGTTTCTTGTTCAGTTCACAGTCCATACATCGCCCCCTCCTCCAGTTCTCCCACCTTTCTTCCACATTCCATCTCGATCGGATGCCGCTCTGCTCTCCTCGTTTCATATTTCTCCGTCTCGGTTCCTCCGGTTTGCATTCTATATATTCTATATCTAAGTATCTTACATTAATTTTCGGATTTTTTTAGATGTATATCAGTATCTAACCTCTACATGGTAATCGATTGTAGATACTTGATGGTTTTTGAGTTCACATCTTCATCAGGAACTTGTAATTTCTACTACAAAAGGTAACAAAACTAACATTTTAATGGTTATTCATCAGTTTTTAGATTGATTTGTAGTTTGTAGAGTTTGTTCTTGACGTTTGTCTGTGAAACTGTGAAATGAGGATTTAGGGTTTTGATTTTGTTTCTTGATTGAAGACTCTTGTATTCTGTAGATAGATGTTAAAAAAAGTAACGATTTTAGGATTGAATTCAGATCCGATACTTCACCACACCAGATCTGTTGACTTTTTTTTGATTGGTTAACTGTAGACTAATGTTTAATTTGTAGATCTCTTGGTTTATTGTTCTAGTCTTCTAGATCAGATTGCTGAATTGTTGTTATGTATTCTCTTGTAGAGTAACATTGGAACAACCCGCCATCGTCATAGATGAAACTGTTGATGAAACGATAGAGCCGGCTTAAGGTATTTTTATTTCTATTAAGTTATGGCTTACTACGGTTTTAAATATATTTCACTTTATAATCGGTTTATATAAAATTTAAACAAAAGGCTCCAAGATAGCATTGAGTAGAATCTCACAAAATTACAAAAAAAAAAGAGAAAAGCAAATGAATCTGACATCAAAAGAAAACAATTTTTACTACCTGCTTTGGAATTTTTCTGTTTGTCCCCTTAATTAAACAAGATTGCCTTTATCATGATTTGAGTTGACAATGTAACTCAATGTAAAACTAAAACAATGAGTTTTGACACTTGGTTACATCGTTACCTCATCTGTGCAAATGGACAAAGGCTCTATTCACATTATGAGCAGCTTGTTTACAAGGTATTTTAGTAACAGCAACAGTGCAAATGATATTATAAAATGATTACAAAATTTAATCTACAAAAAGCTTACTAAGGTTTTAAATATATTTTACTTATATAATATATGTAATGTTATCGCAAGTTTACAAGGATTGAATATTGGATGCTTGGTTTACAAGGGATGAATATTGGATGTTTACAGGCGCTTGTGGCTGGATTTATTGTTTTAACTATAAGAACTACTTTAATTTATGTCTTGTTTTGAATGTTTAGTTTTTTAAAACTTTGGATTGTTTTGAATATGTTATGGTGTTTTGAAAATTTAAACTTTTTAATCTTGGATTTTATTATTAGTTTGTTGAATGTTTTAGATATTATAAACTCGGAAAATTGGATACGAAACAAGTTTAGTTTTGATCTAATTAGAAAACATATTTTTTGTTGTTTTTAAGTTCGGATATCCGTTTCGATATCCGAATCCGAAATTTCGGATATCCGAAAATCGGATATCCGAAATTTCGGATCGGATATCCGAAATTTCGGATTCGGATTCGAATGTCAATATTCAGTATCCGAAATTTTCGGATATCCGAAAACCAGATTATCCGATCTTGAACACCCTAGCTGTCACTACCACTGCTGCTCCACTTCAAGCCATACCGGCTCAGCAGCAGTCTCAGCACCGCCCAGCACCAGTTACCTATGCACCGCCTGCAAAACGTGCATACACAGGCCCTCACCCTGCCTGCCCAACATGCACTTACTATCACCCGGTGGGTCTAGCTTGCCTTTTTACGCTCACTGCAATATGTATGGCCACTTCACTGCAAATTGCCGTACTGGTCCCCGACAAGCACCCGCTCAAGCCACTGCTCATCAAGCTCTGCTCCCAGCCCCACAAGGCCAACAAGCGGCTCAGGCACCCGTGGTTAACGCTCGAGTCTGCTTCGCATGTGGTGATCCCAACCACTTTGCGAACATGTGCCCGAACAGGGTTGTGAAACAAGAGCCCCAGCAGCAGCAGCCTCAGCAGCAGCAACAAGTCGCACGCACCAGAACTTTCAACATCAACGTGCGCCAAGCCCAAGCTGACAACAACGTGGTTAATGGTACGTTCCTTATGAATGGTATTTATGCATCGTGTTTGTTTAATACTGGAGCCGATAACTGCTTTGTGTCATTTGAATTCGAGAAGCTTCTTAGTCGTAAGCGCTCCCATCTCCCCTCGACGTTCGATGTTGAAGCCGCCACCAGAAGAACTGTCGCCGTTAATTCTGTTCTTCGTGATTGTACTCTTGAGCTCAACAATCACATCTTCCTAATCGACCTTATTCCGATGCAACTCGGAAGTTTTGACGTCATAGTAGGCATGGACTTTCTTCGCGAAAACCATGCTGAAGTTGTGTGCTTCGATAAGATGATTCGATTCTCGCTCGCGAATGGTGATTTATTGTGTGTTTATGGCGAAACTGCTTCGAAAGGTATCAAGCTCATGTCATGTGTCCAAGCTAGCAAGTATCTCCGCAAGGAATACAGAGCTTTCTTGGCTAACATTGTAGTAGCGGAGAAGTAAAAGAAAGGAAGACCTGGTGTAAACGATGTTCTAGTGGTCCAAGAATTTCCTAACGTTTTTCCTGAGGATCTTCCCGGACTACCGCCAAGTCGTGATTTCGACTTTCGTATCGACCTCATTCCTAGAGCCAACCCTGTTGCCAAATCTCCTTACCGACTCGCACCGTCTGAAATGCGTGAACTCTCGAGTCAGCTTCAGGAATTACTTGAGAAAGGCTTCATTCGCCCGAGCACCTCTCCTTGGGGCGCGCCAGTCCTTTTCGTCAAAAAGAAGGATGGGTCGTTCCGGATGTGCATCGACTATCGGGAATTGAATAAGTTAACTATCAAGAATCGCTATCCCCTGCCTCACATTGATGATTTGTTTGATCAGCTACAAGGTGCTACGTGTTTCTCGAAGATCGATCTACGCTCAGGCTATCACCAGTTACGCATTCAGGAGGAAGATATACCCAAAACCGCTTTTCGCACTCGATACGGCCACTATGAGTTCGTTGTTATGCCTTTTGGTTTAACCAGCGCACCCGCGGTTTTCATGGATCTGATGAATCGCGTGTGTAAACCTTATCTCGACCGTTTCGTCATCGTGTTCATCGACGATGTCTTGATCTATTCAAAGTTGAAAGCCGAACACGCGCAACATCTACGTTTGGTTCTCGAGCTACTCCAAGGGAATCGACTCTATGCCAAGTTCTCCAAGTGCGAATTCTGGCTGGAGGAGGTTCAATTCCTCGGTCACATTGTAAATAGTCAAGGTATTCGCGTCGATCCCGTGAAGATTGAAGCCGTTAAGAGTTGGATTACACTTAAGAACCAATCTGAAGTCCATTCCTTTCTTGGACTAGCGGGCTATTATCGATGATTTATCGAAGGATTCTCCAAGATCGCTGTGCCGCTTACCGCTCTCATGCATAAAGACAAGCCTTTTGTTTGGGGAACCGAACAAGAGTCCTCTTTCCAAACCCTCAAGCGCATGCTTTGCAATGCTCCTGTTCTCTCATTGCCCGATGGAAACGACGACTTTATTGTCTATTGTGATGCCTCGAACCTTGGTCTTGGCTGCGTTCTCATGCAACGGGACAAGGTCATTGCCTACGCATCTCCTCAGCTTAAAATCCACGAAAAGAACTATACAACCTATGATCTCGAGCTAGGCGCAGTTGTTTTTGCGTTAAAGATTTGGCGACACTACCTGTATGGTACAAAGTGTACGATCTTCACCGATCATAGGAGCCTACAACATATCTTTGACCAGAAGGAACTTAATATGCGTCAGCGCCGATGGGTAGAACTTCTGAACGATAATGACTATGAGATTCGTTATCACCCTGGCAAAGCAAATGTCATTACCGACGCTCTCAGCAGACGGAGTTATTTGTTTAGCATTCGTAATACCCAAGCCCAATACGATCTCGAAACCCTCATCCGCGAAGCCCAGCATGCTTGTTTTAACAAGCGCACTTTGGATAAGGAAAGAATCTACCACGATGGAGCTCAGCTTGTGAATAAGTCGAATGGGATATTCCACTACCTAGACCGAATTTGGATCCCTAAACGGACCAATTTACGATAGACTCTGATGGACGAAGCCCACAAATCCCGATATTCCATTCATCCCAGTGCCGATAAATTGTACCAGGACCTTCGCTATAAGTACTGGTGGCCGGGCATGAAAAGAGATATCGCCCTCTACGTTGGAAAGTGCCTGACTTGCTCGAAGGTCAAGGCTGAACACCAAAGACCCTCTGGCTTACTCGAACAACCCCCGATCCCTATGTGGAAGTGGGAGAGTATAGCTATGGACTTCATAACAAAGCTCCCGCGCTCGCCATCAGGTCACGAGAGCATCTGGGTTGTTGTTGACCATTTCACCAAATCAGCTCACTTTTTGCCAATACGGGAAGACTAAAAGGTAGAACGATTAGCCCGAATCTACACCAATGAGATCATTTGTCGACATGGGACGCCTCGCAACATCATCTCTGACCGTGACGCTCGGTTTACCTCGCGGCTGTGGGAAACGTTTCAAGCTGCTCTCGGTACGACGCTTAATCTAAGTACCGCATTCCACCCTCAAACCGACGGTCAGACTGAAAGAAAGATCCATACTCTTGAAGACATGCTCCGTTCGTGTGTCATAGATTTCGGTGGTAATTGGGATGCATAACTGCCGTTAGTCGAATTCTCGTACAACAACAGTTATCATTCCAGCATTCAAATGGCACCATTCGAGGCTTTATACGGAAGAAAATGTCGATCGCCAATTGTATGGAACGACATCGGTCACTCGCAACTAACCGGTCCCGAGCTATTGCAAGAAATGACTGACAAAGTCCTCCAAATTCGAGATAACTTGTTGAAAGATCGAAGTCGACAGAAAAGTTACGCCGATAGACGACGCAGGCCCCTTGAATTTGACGTTGGCGACTACGTACTCCTAAAGGTATCACCTTGGAAGGGTGTGGTCAGATTCGGCAAGAAAGGGAAACTAGCGCCTCGATATGTTGGGCCTTTTAAGATTCTGGAAAGGATCGGAAAAGTCGCCTACAGACTCGAACTACCGAAGGAACTTAGTAATGTCCACCTGACTTTCCATGTTCCAAACCTCCGTAAGAGCCTGGTTGAGCATGATTTGATTGTACCTCTTGATGACCTCCAAGTAAACGAAACACTACACTTCGTGGAAAAGCCTGTCGAAATCATGGACCACCAAACCAAACAGCTCCGACGCTCGCGCATTCCTATTGTGAAAGTCCGATGGGAAGGCAAACGAGGCGCAAAGTTCACTTGGGAACTCGAAAGCGACATGAAGGCAAAGTACCCGCAGTTGTTTGTTACGGCTTCGGCCTAATTTCGGGACGAAACTCCCTCAACTAAGGGAGGCTGTAATACCCCGTGTTTCGGAAGTCAAAGTCAAGATTGAAGTCAAAGGAAGAAAAGATTGCTAATTGCGATCTGTCTCTCCTTGCTCAATTCCTGTTTTAACTTCTTTGACTTGTAATTAGTCTATTTTATTCTCGCTTTAGTTGTATTATGTGGAGTATCTAATAATAATCGCATAGTAATCGCTGTTTATCGTATGTTTAATCGCTTTAACGCTATCGCAATCGCACTCGCAACTCGAATTACGCATTTTGGTTATTGTTATACGTGTGTGTGTGCCTTATGTGTTACTTATGCGTGTTTATTTATGTTCTGTTGTGGTGATCAATCGAAACGCAATCGAAAACTCAATCGCAATCGAATCGCAAACGCTAAACGAATACGAAATAAGGATGATTGTATGTTGATATAGTAGTTGGGATTAAAAGTAATTTGACTAGGAAATTCTCTCACATCGCAACGCTCGCAATCGCAATCGAAACGGCAAAACTCGTCGCACCGAACACTCGAACCAAGCGACTGATCGATCAAGTGACCAGCCGATCGACCAGCCGTTCGATCGAGCTGTCGCTCGATCGGCCAGCTGTTCGACCGGGCTGCCACCCGATCGGCCAGCCCCTTTCCTCTTTGGGAAACCCTATAAATACCCCCTGTTACCATCATACATTCCACTTTTGGCAACTCTCCTCCGAGCAACTCATCTTTCTCACTTTTCTTCAGATTTCTCGCGATTCCGGTAAGATCTCATCCTAAATATTATACTTCCTTAATCTACACGCACTCCTACACCTTTCTATCTTTTGAATCTTAACTTTTAGCCGTGAAATCACTAGATTTGAGGTGATCTATGATGATGTGATCATGGTGTTCTTATGAACTTCATATTTTGGCTTCAATCCACCAAGAACAACTTAGATCTAACCGATTTCCACATAAACAAACAAAGATCTTTCATAGATCTAAACATATTCACAATGAAAAGGATTGAAAGATGGTTTTCCAACCTTCTTTCAACTCTTTTACACTCAATGCATTCAAAACCGATAGAATCAGAGTTTGTGTCGACTTACTACTCATTCTTGTGGTCGTGTTGGTTTAAGATCTGGATTCTATCCATGAGACTACCGATTTCGGGTTAAACATGGAACACCGTCTCGAACAGTTAACTGGTCGGATTTGGGTGATTCCTGTCCGATCAGGGGTACCAAGTATTGACAAGGTTTCTGTTGCTTAATACGTTATCAAAACGTCTCGATAAAACGACAAACAATCAAAACAACCAAGTGTAAAACGAACAGGTCGACCAGGACGGAGTGATGTCCGATCAGACTGTTGTCCGATCAAACAGCCATCTGTACGATCGGTCATCCGATCGACTTGCACCTTGGCCCCACTATTACTTTTCAAATCAACCCTCAAGAGTTTTGGGAACACCGAACGGATTGCCGTCCGATCGAGTTACCACTCGATCGACCGACCATCCGACTATGTGATGTTTCGAAACATCAACACTTAAACAATTTTCAACATGTTCAATGCACAAGGGATGCCACCCGATCGAACAACCGTCCGATCGAGTGACAACCTGCTAAGAACTTGTTCCCGCTGAAGTGCCCAACCTATCGGACTGTCGCCCGACCGAACGGTTGTTCGATCAATCGACCTGAAAGGTAGAGATACTTCAATGTTTTCAAAATGCTACAACGAAAACTTCAAAAGTCAAGCCATCATACACAAACACATCCTTCCCAAAGGAAGTAACAATCCACTCGAACGGACTGTCACTCATACACAAACACGACCGTCCGAACGGACTGTCACTCGAACGACCGGCTGTCCGATCGGACTACCATCCGACCGAACTGCTGTCATACCCACTTGCACTCTGTATCGTTTTATGCGTCGCTTATCGTTATGCTATCAATCTGTTCAGGCTAACCCTACTCTCTAGCACTCCCTTCAATCCATCAACCGTTGTGAGTATACTTGAATCCCTTTTTGCTTTACGCACTTTTGGGTGTTACATACGTTACATATACTAAATCACACCAAACACACTATGAAATACTTTAACGCTAACCATTATTGCATGTTATACGTGACTTAATGAATGCTTGTTTGTTATGCTTACACATGGAATGTTGTCTACCTGCCTTAGCAACAATAGTACTATAGTTTGGACTCAACACCTGTTCACTCAGGGGTTGTTAAGGACAATTACTTACATGACTCACAGTGGTGAGTATGTATCGCGAACTGCCTTGGGCAGTCAACCCGCAGTCATTGGTATCGATAGGTTCATGTCGATAACTAACATGCCTCATTTTACACTGTGTATGTGCTGGTTATGCGTAATGATTTCAAACTCTATATGCTATTATCAAACTTGTATGCTCACCTTTACACTATGTGTATTGACTTTTACTTTAACGTATGTGACAGGTGCTTAGGATGCTTATTTGCTTACTTTGCTGTGAAATCGAGGCTAGGAAAGACCTAGGTCAACAATAAACAATTGTCTGTAATAAAAATCTGAGTTGTCGAAACAGAACAATTTGACTAGATCTTTTCTGTAATAATTGTATTATCATTTATGACATGGTATGGGACGTGTTGCTTTAAATATTTGGTAAATATAGTTGTTATGGAAACTTCTGGATAATCTGTTTCGCTCAGTGTCACGTCCCGATGTTTCCGCCATCGGTTGGGGTGTGACATTGAGTTTGTTAATTCGAAATCCTAATCTTAGACATCAACAATCGTCTATCATACGCAACCGGTGCAAGATAACCATCACAATATGAGACAATAGTATGCTTTATTATTCAAGAACAAAAACCAAACCCTAGCATAAATCACAACTTAATGGTAGCAATCATCTCTCAACGTCAATGTTGCAAGAAAACTTAACAATTTCGAGTTCAAAGCAATACCAACAAATGATTCACACAATTTCAATCAAAGATTAACAAATGTTTGTATCAAACCAAAACATGAAAAACAAACCCTAGAATCTCACAATCTTTCACCTGGGGATGATCTTGGGGAAACTAGACACTCATGGTTTATGATTGATCTTCAAAAAGTGATGTAATGTGATAATGGATGGATTGAATCTTCAAGAATCTCCCAAAAAGCACCCAAAATCTCCTAGCAAACCCCCCAATTCGTATGTGTCAAGACTAACATGAATGATACTTTTTTTAGTCAAAAGGGGCATTTTTACGATTTTGTAACTAATGAGGGACGCATTATGTGTCCTCAGGGACACATTATGTGTCCTTGCTCTGAAATCCACACTTTCATGTGCCCTCTATTGCGTCCCAAATGAAGTAACGTGCATTCTCATCCCATGTTTTCTCCTTTCTTCTCAAAACCACTCTTGATTACTTCCATGTTCTTCCATGTGCTTCCCATTTTTCAGTTAGCTACCGAAATGCACTTTTTAAGCTCCGGTAAGCTCCTAAATGCATCATTTCCTTGTCACCTTCATTGCAAAGCTCGTAAAGCTTCCAAAATACACCTTAAACCTATCAAGGCCTGCAAAATACAAACTATCTTAAAGTAGGGTATTCTAAACCTCAATTTCACACAAGTTGATATAATTAAACACATTAAGCTTTGGAAATTTACCAACCCATCATATAACTCCCTTTTATTTGGTTTGTGGTACTCCCTCACAGTGACTCCGCTTTGGTAATATGATTAAGTTGTCTTATTGAACTTAGATCTTTGGATCTACAGTCAACTAAGTTTGGTTTCCCTCATGTTCCCATTTACAACGGGCTTTAGTCCCATTCCTCTTGAAGACATTTCAACTAACTCTTTGCTTAAGTCTTTTGTAAACGGGTCCGCAAATGTTATCTTTTGATCTCACATAGTCAATGGTGATAACACCTATTGAGAGTAGTTGTTGTACCGTGTTGTATCTACGCCGAATGTGCCTTGATCTGCCATTATACATCGATCAAGCTTTGAGCTCTACCAATCGCTGATTGGCTATCACAATGTATACATATGGCTGGCAAAGGCTTTGGCCATCTTGGAATATATTCCATGAATTGACGTAGCCATTCTGCCTCCTCTCCTGACTTATCCAAGGCGATAAATTCGGATTCCATTGTGGATCTTGCTATGACAGTTTGCTTAGAAAACTTCCAAGCAATAGCCGCTCCTCCAAGTGTAAACACATAACCACTTGTTGATTTGGAATCTTTATAATCTGATATCAAGTTTGCATCAGTGTATCCTTCGATCAATGCTGGTTTTCGGGTATAATGTAGCCCATAATCTCTTGTGTATCTTATGTATCTAAGCACCCTTGTTATACTTTTCCAATGTTCATGACTTGGATTGCTAATATATCTACTTAGCCTACTCACCGCGTATGCTAAGTCGGGTCTAGTACATGTCATTAGATACATTAGACTGCCAATAATTCTTGAGTACTCTAACAGAGCAACTCCCTCTCCTCTATTTTTCGTTAGATGTTGGGAGGTATCAACTGGATTTCAAGCTATACTCGTATCTCCCGAGTTGAATTTTTCAAGAATCTTATCCACATAGTGAGATTGACTTAACACAAGACCTTGTTGGGTTCTTATGATCTTTACTCCAAGAATCACATCCGCTAAACCCATGTCTTTCATATCAAATCTCGCTTTCAACATGTTTTTAGTAGCTTTAATAATTTTATCATTACTCCCAATGATAAGCATACCGTCTACATAAAGGCATAAGATCACATAACTTTCATTTGTGTCTTTGAAATAAACACATTTGTCGCACTCGTTTATTTTGAAACCATTGTCACTCATGACATAATCAAATTTTTGGTGCCATTGTTTTGGAGCTTGCTTCAAGCCATACAAAGACTTGACGAGTTTACGTACTTTACCCTCTTGACCTGGGGCGGAGAAACCTTCAGGTTGCTCCATGTAAATCTCTTCTTCTAAGTCGCCATATAGAAATGCGGTTTTAACATCCATTTGGTGAACTTCCAAATTTCTTAAAGCCGCTATAGCAAGAACCAACCTTATGGAGGTTATGCGTGTGACAGGCGAGTAGGTATCAAAGTAATCTAGACCTTCTTTTTGTCTAAATCCTTTAATCACCAACCTAGCCTTGTATTTATCAATACTTCCATCAGTTTCCATCTTCCTTTTGAATATCCAACGATATCCAAGTGGTTTACAACCAGGTGGAAGATCTATTAACTCCCAAGTATGATTTTGCAATATAGAATCAATTTCTTCCTTTATTGCTTCTTTCCATTGACGTCCTTCCGAAGAGGAAACTGCTTCGCGATATGTATTGGGCTCTCCCTCAACTATATAGCTAATGAAAGTCCGAACGCCGAAGGATTTTTCAACCCTTGGCCTTTTGCTTCGCCTACGATTACCCTCGTCAACCTCAGGTCGTTCATGTGTCTTATCATGAATTACCTCATCAACTGGTGTAGATGAGCTTTCACCTACTTCAAAATTGGGTATTGATGACGTTGCATGTGTTTGTCCTCTCAAAGGAAACACATTTTCAAAGTACGAAGCAACGTTAGGATTCACCTCCATGATAGTGTGTTTGTGTATATATGGATTCTTGGACTCATGTACAAGAAAACGATGTGCAGTACTTTGATGCGCATACCCAATGAATATGCAATCAACAGTTTTGGGTCCTATCCTAAGAGCCTTAGGAGGTGGTACAATCACCTTTGCTAGGAACCCCCACACTTTCAAGTATTTGTATGAAGGTTTTCATCTTTTCCATAACTCATATGGAGTTCCGTCCCTCTTTTTGAGTGGTATCTTGTTAAAAAGTTAATTAGACGAGAGAATGGCTTCCCCCACATGTCCTGACTCACCCCAGAACTGATCAACATGGCATTCATCATTTCTTTTAATGTACGGTTTTTTTGTTCTGCCACGCCATTTGATTGTGGAGAATAAGGAGGTGTACACTCATGTACAATGCCACTTTTTTGCGCATAAGTCAACAAAAGGTGCAACATATTCGCCTCCTCGGTCGTTTCTCAAAGCTTTTATCTTCTTTTGAATTTGATTCTCAACTTCATTTTTATACAAGAGAAATTTACTTATTGCTTCGTCTTTACTTTTAAGTAAATATACATAGCAATATTTATTACAATCATCAATAAACGTGATAAAGTACTTATTTCCTCCTCTTGTGGGTAGCGCTTTTAAATCACAAATATCAGTGTGAATTAAATCAAGGGGTTCGGTTATTTGCTCAACCGATTTCAATGATGATCTTGTCGTTTTGGATTCTACGCATGTTTCGCATTTTATATATGAATCAATATGGAATGTTGGTATACATTTTAAATTGATTAAACGGCGTATTGAATTAAAATTTATGTGACCTAATCTACCATGCCATTTATTCGTATCAGAAAACTCAAGCATATAAGTAGAAGTAGTAGCAATTTTATTCATTTTCCTTTTGACAGCCATTACATTCAATTTGAACATTCCATTTTGGGTATAGCCCTTACCAACATATGTGCCTCGTTTCGTAAGCACAAACTGATCACTTTTAAATACTAAACGAAATCCAAACTTATTAAGCAACCATCTTGATACTAGGCTCTTGCGCAAGTACGGAACGTACAAGACGTTGCTTAGAGTGAGCTCCTTCCCCGAAGTCCACTTCAAAATCACCGTGCCTTCACCCTTGATGATCGCGGTGGCTGCATTTCCCATGTACAGCTTCTCATTTCCCGCAAGCTCCTTGAAGGTGGTAAAGAGGCTCCTGTCTGGGCAGACATGACGGGTCGCGTCCGTATCAACCCACCATCCTTTTGGAGTGTTGTTCTAAGTATTTACCTCATCCATCATTGCGGTTTTATCGAAAATCATTCCCACCAAAGGCATTCCGTCTTCATCCACCATGTGCGCGCTCATGCTTTGGTTTTTTGCATTGCTCGTCACAGTTGTAACAAGTCCCTTGGAACACTTGAGGTTTCTTTTTCACAACCCCTTTCTTTGTTCCAAGTTTGCTAGCCTTTGCTTTCTCTTTGTCCTTCTTCCCCTTACCCTTGTTGCCTTTTGAGGAT
This sequence comes from Helianthus tuberosus, assembly GCA_030545235.1. NCBI lineage: Eukaryota > Viridiplantae > Streptophyta > Magnoliopsida > Asterales > Asteraceae > Helianthus > Helianthus tuberosus. The sequence continues at coordinate 27,661 of JARYGA010001209.1, forward strand.
TGCCCATGCTCAACCATATTTGCGCTAGCACTAGTTTACGCAAGGATGCCTTTTTGGGCAATTCTATTGTCCTCTTCAATAGAAAAACAAACAATAAGATCCTCTATTGTCATCTCCTTTCGTTTGTGTTTAAGATAATTCTTAAAATCCACCCAACCAGTAGGTAACTTTTCAATCACCGTTGCCACTTGAAATGTCTCGCTAAGTGTCATGCCTTCCGTGAGAATATCTTGTAGTGTAATTTGCAATTCATGGACTTGATTCATAACGGTTTTAGAATCAACCATTTTGTATGCCAAGAAACGGACTACCACAAATTTCTTTGTGCCAGCATCCTCCGTTTTGTACTTCTTCTCCAAGGCATCCCATAATTCTTTGGGAGTCTTGACATTGTAGTACACATTATACAACGCATCCGAAAGCCCGTTTAACAAATAACCTCGACATATGAAATCCAAATGCTTCCAAGCATCTACCGCGCACTGTCTTTGTACATCGGTCTCCCCTTCCGCAGGTTGGGGAGCGCTTTCAGTCAAGAACCTCGCAAAGTTCATGGTGGTCAAGTAGAAGAACATCTTCTGTTGCAACCTCTTGAAATGTAGACCCGAGAACTTCTCAGGTCTTCAACGTGATTGGCCATTGTGGACGCTCCAGAGTGTTGTCGTTCAAAGGGGTTCCCGTCACAACGTTTGTAGTGTTGTTGACGTTAACGTTTTCAGTCGACATTCAAAAAAAAATAAAGTTTAGTCCAAAATTTATGTTTTAAACAAAAAACAGAAGTAAACTATTTGTTTTAATTTACCACAAATTTATTGTTTGGCTTCTAAGTCCAACTTTGAAGACCAAAACAGAAATTTTTATAATTATCAAAGCAAACTTATTGTTTGGCTTCTAAATCCAACTTTGAAGACCAAAACAGAAAGTTTATGAGTTTTAGGATAGAATCTGAAAGTAATCAGAAAACTGTTTTCAACCAAAGTCGATCCTTTAAAGATGAAAACAGAAATAAAATCTATTTATTTAAACACAAAATGTGTGAAACAAAACTGGTTTGAATCACAAACAGAATGGTTTTGAATACATTGATGGTGTTTTAAAAATTTGTTTTAAGATTGAAGTAACCGTTCGCGTTATTAAATAAAATAAAACAATTTTTATTCAACGATTACAATACAGAAATAAAGAAAGCTGAAAAACTATAGTACGTTTACAACTAAAATAATCAAAATACAAGAAATGAAGAAGAAGCAGAAAATTTGATTTGGCTGAGGGTTGTGTTTAACACAGGGCCTTAAAACAAATTTCGAGTCTCCCAGGAGAACTCGTTTTGGTTCCCAGGGTACAACAGCCGAAGCAGTGTGTACTGCTGGAGCTGGCTCGATGACCCGACGAATACTTTGAAGCAAGTAAGAACGAGATCAGAAGTGTGGAGAGAATTGCTTGCATGTAGTTGTTGTTGTGTTGCTGGTGTCTTTTCTGCACCACCCTTGCGTGCGGGCGCTAGCCACCAGTGAACCTATACGAGCACGCCACACAGTGGCGCCGTATTGGCTCACTCTGGTGCGCTCACGCACACTACTTCGGTGCCCCATGCACCAGTGAGCGCCGTGCAAAGTGCGCCATCAAAGCGCCACATTGCGCCCCTCGCCCACGCGCGCGTTGTGAGTGCGAGTTAGGTTGCTCCGCACCTTTCGCGAGTACACTTAGTGTGTGCTTCCATGAAACAATAAGGATGGAGAGTTCCCTCTTAAATACTCCTTTAAGTTTCATCTCTCCTCCTATGAGGGACAAGGTGCCACTTTCCCAATATTTCAGCATTCAATGTTTCAAACACCAAACTTTGAGCATCGATATCTCATTCATCTTTGCTCTGTTTTGGACATGGTTTAGTTCGTTGTGAAGCTCTTCCAATATAAAACACAAACCCACAAATAAGTATATGAAATATCCTTTGTTTCTTATATTTATTTCTAGTCCAAAATTAGGAAAAATGTTTTTCCTCTATTTGTGAAAAATGTTATTTTCACAAAATTTCCAACACTCCCCCACATGAATGGAAATCGATCTTTCCTTACAAGTTTCAACGATATACTTCGACACTTGAGTATTGCAAGATAGGTAGGTTGTTACCTTTGAACCTTATTTTGTGAAGTATGATCGGAGTGTCGCGCTTCGGTCAAAGATAAGATTTATATTCCCTAATTACCCTTAACAAATAGCTAGTGGTAGTAAGGAGTCGAACCATGAAGAGTATGTAGTTTGCGAATGAACTTGATTGATTACAAACAGTTGTCACAATTTATGAACCTTACTAGATTATTTTTATGGTTTTTGTTTTGTTTGAAAAGATGTTGAAATGAATTAACAAGTTTGATTGGATTAATCAACTACTAAGATTTGAATGATTGCAAGAAACTGTAATTAACGATTATAAAACAAGATAGACAAACAAGGTTCACACCCGGTTCAACAAATGCAAGACCTAGGGTTACTACACGTTTTAATTTGGTTTAATCGAATTAGTTCATTAACGGGTTGAAAATCACAAAGCTTAGGTGCCAATCGCTATCAACGTTATAGACAACGGACCACAATGCACTTCGTTACCTTGGACTTGTAAATCCTATCAAAAGACAAGGCATAAATACGTGTATTCGTTTCACAAAGTCAAACTTAATCATTCATTCGACAATTCGTAAATTTAATACAACGTAGGACAATTGTCTAAGGTTCAAATGCAATTCAATTTGTCATAAACCAAACATCAAACACATAATAAAACCTAAATCTTACAAAAGTCTACACCGGGGTGAAACCTCCAAGAAAATAGCCGCTCATGATCGGAAGAACTTGATCACCGGATGTTAGAGACTTGAAATTGGTCATCTTAATGCTTGAAAATGGTTGAAGGATGATGATTAGGGTTTAAATGAAATGGTGGTGATGATTGAATTGAGTGATGGATGAACTAGGGTTTAGGAATGGTGGTGACGATGAATCGAGTGGTTAATTCGAATGATTCGGATGATGATTGGTATGATGGATGGATTGAGAATGAAAGAGATGATGATTTTTGGCTCCAAGGTAGATTCAAGTTCAAAAACCAAAGTGTAACTCCCCAATTGATGACCAAAAATCTGTTTTAATTCATCAAAAAATCAAGAAAACCAAAACTGCGCGTCGGAAGAAACAGAAGGCCGTCGCCGACGGCAAAGGTGGCGTCGGCGACGCCTAGTGCAAATGCTGAAATTCTGCGACGCCTTATTCTTCTGTTTACGCTCATTTTGGTCGACGGTTTAACCATGGGGCGTATCCAACGACCCATATGGGTGTCGCCGACGATGCCTACAAGTCTCACTTTCTGTTTTTCGCGTATCTTGCTCCCGGCTGACCCGTTTCGCGTCCCGGTGGTCCGTTTTTCGTCCCGATGGCCCGTAAAGCTCCAAAAAAACACCTTAAACTCCATTAAAACTGCAAAACACAATTTTAATTAAGAGTAGGCTATTTGGAATTAAAACCTATGTAAAAACATCAAGTTACACAAATACGAACACCGTTATTCGACCACGTATCACATCCCCACACTTGTCGTTTGCTTGCCCTCAAGCAAATCTGCCTTTCACTTTCACGTGGGTCGAACAAGAAACACACTCCCCATTCCCAAGACTAAGGTTAAGATCTAATGTCATGCCCAGTTCAAACTTTTTACAATTTTCGACATATGTAGCAATACTTGATTAATCATGTAAAGATGGTTATCCAAGATTAACCCGCCCTTGAAACTCACAAACCATGTATATCCCTCACAGTGTTCACTCCCCTCGGTTTACAAGTTGGCTAAATTTCATGATGTATTAGCACTTTTAAAAAGTATTCACTCAAAACCGAATAGAATATGTACCCGCTTAGGCTTGCAACTCAATCATTCTCCACCACCGAACACGAATACTAAGCACAAGTCAAAAGGTCTTTGTAAGGGTTGTAATGGGGCTAGGCGAAGGGTAGGAAGTAGGATATTTAAAGTGGCTAAGGTGATGAAAATTCGATTTTTATTACAAACGACTATGTTAAACAAAACTAAATATAAACATCACTCTAATAGGCAACGATTTTCCCCTTTTATTCAACAAACTACTAACACATCTTTTTGTGCTTTTCTCAATGATTTTTCATTCTTTTTCGTAATATTTTCTAAATTTTTGCTTTTTTCAAATATATAAACAAATCACAACTATACAAACATAAACTCCTATAATCGAATTTTCATCACACGGGTTTTAAAATGAAAAGGCTTATGGTTATGGGCTAAGTGGGTTGTCAAATGAAAGGTTTAGGCTCAAAGTTGGCGACTAAGGGATAGATTTTGGGTAAGGATAGATAAATGGTGTAAAAGTAAAAGGTTTACCTAATGCCTTAATCATTCTTGTGCTTGTATTCGGTCTATGGTCTCAAACGTATCAAAAGATGCAAGTTCTACAATACATGACTAATGATCCACTCAAACAAAAAAATATGTGTATACATAATGTATACAAGTGGCTCAAAATCTCACGTATAAGGGTATGGAATATGATATACATGAATTGCAAGTTTCTTAGGCGGATTATTCCCAAATAACTACCCACTAAATAGCCGTCGTGTTATTAATTCAAACTAGACCATGACAAAAGACCAAATGGGCTGTGTCATCCCTCGTTAACTTAGTTACTGGTGCTTTTAAGATCAGTTCAAACAAAGACATTTTGAAAATTTTTTGAAATTTTCCCCCATCACCACACTTGAGGTAAAGATTGTCCTCAATGTGTAAGAACTAGAGTTTTTAAAACGCAAAAGGGATGTGACAAGGCTAACTTCCCCAAAATTTCACCCCGGAAAATAAAAATACAGAATACAATCCACTTATTTGCTAACTAAAAATCAAAGGTAAAAAGAAACGTATACACCTGGGTTTTTCGCTAGTGCCTCATGTGTTCTTCATCTCTTCAAGAAAGCGGTCGTCCCACGAACACAATGTACCTACAAATCTTAACCCTTGTATAGAAGCATGCTTCTCACAACCATTAAAATTTGTTAGTCACCTAGTTCTACCACTTTTTTGAAAATGTTACCAAGCCATACGTTAATTTACTTTGATTTATGTGGAAAAATAAATGTACAACAACAACAAACCTAACTCATTTTCGTAGGAATCACGGTTGCATTTAGCGTATGCAACAAGCCCTTTTAAACCTCCCGATAGCTCGGGAGGACGAGTAGGTCTCGTGAGGGTTATATAGGGAACACACCCACAAAGTTCATTTAACTAAGGAAAAAGAATACTAAAGACATAAAAACTAACTAACAAAAATAAATATACAACAACAACATAAAACATACATCACCGTTGGTATCGCTCGTTTGGATCAACTGGCCGGTATGGGTTGTATGAGTAACCGGTGAGGATTGACATTACCTCTTTCCAACTATTGAGAGGCCCACTTTCCCCTTCGGGGGTGGTTGCACATGTGGTGGGATGAAACTGGATCCCACGCCCTTGGGCCAGTGAGGAGATGGATCTGATGGACCGGGAGGTATAGGGAGGTCCTCATAACGGGTCTAACCCGAGTGCTCGACATATGGTAAACCGGCTAGGAAATCTCGATGATGTCTCTCCTAATCATGAAGAGCCTTGGCATTGTTGAGTACCAATTCTTTATTCGTACCCAATACCATCCAACGACGATCTTCCAAAGTGTTTCGTTCGATTCGGAGGCATTCTTGCTCCTCCTCCCATGCTCGCCTTCGAGCCTCTCCTTGCCTCCTCTGTTGTTCCATTAGCTCCCACTGAGATTGTTGCTGAGCTAGGAACAACTGTTGCTCCTCCCAATATTTCTCCACCTTAGCCCGGTGAGCATCCTCGATATCCCAACGAGATTGCAACTGGGTTTGATGCTCTTATTCCCAGTTTCTTCTCCTCTCTTCATACTCCCGGCCCTCCCCAGTGGCCGCGGAGACATTGTCGTAAACCGCTTGTTATCCGCGGTTGAAGTTGGGATGCCCCGGGGTATGCCGATTAGTTATAAAATTTGCTACACCCCCTGATATCTCTCAATTTAATCGGTGATATCTTCGGCGTGGTCCCCTTGGACCAGCGGGCTCGACTCCATCTTCTTCGTCTACCATCTCTTCATCTTCGGCGCTCCCTTGGGCCACGCTCGGATCAGAAAACCGATAACTGTTTCCTTATTCATCCTCTACAATATACTGGTGACCAAAGACTTTGACATGAACCTTCCAGTGGCACTTCATCGGCGCGAAGCAAATCTGATCGATGGGTTTAGAGACCCATAAGGATTCTGCCGGCAACGCATTTTGTTGCAGAATCATGGCGCTGAGCAGTTGCACATATTGTATCATCTTCCGCGTACATGAATCTCTTGTATCCTAAGTGTTGATCATCACTATCTGTCGCCATGACAATCTCGGTGACCCGAATAATAAGGCATGCAATACCCGACAATCAGGTGCTTTAACCTTCCCACGATCTCCAAACCGTACCATCACATTTTCCAACGATATGCCTTGAAGTATTCTTCCTTCCACCGACAAATCGTTTCTTGACTCGGACATCCCACCCGATGTTGGTAACACGGCCGCCAACATACCATCCGGGTCAGCAGTGTTCATTTTGTTATCCAAAAAATGGTCAATGTCATAGTAGTCATATGCATCAACCCCCAACGAGTTGAACCGAGCAATAGCATTCATGTGTTCAAACGACATGACCATCTGATTTTTACCTATATTACCGACCAGTTTCCATATAGACGCTGGCCCATCCATGTTGACAAACCTCAATGTGATAGCCACTCACATACTGCAGCTAGATAAACCCGTGATGTGATGTCCTCACACCAATCTAGCCCTCGCTCCCAACTGAGCCCTTCAAACTTTTGAGTAATACCTATCGTACGGAACTCTTCAGCATTCACCGCTCGCTCACAGACTACCCTTTCCGGAACATAAGTTGTCACACCACCCGACACCATTTTCCACTTCCACGTCTTTGCTTCAAGTTTCTTGTTGTTGAACTTGGAGAGAGGTTTCTTTTTATTGTCGTTCCACGCAGAGGCTGGTCGACTATTTTTAAATTCCTCCCAAGCCAAATCTTGTCTGTATAACTGCCCATCACCTTCCTCCACATTACTCAATTGCTCCCACTTTTTCTGAATATACCCAGAGCCCGAGCCGGCTCCAGAAGATGAACCTTCCCTCGAAGTTTTGCTTCTCTTCCTTCCAAACATGGCTGAAATCACAAACAAATGACAGTCAATATAACTCCATTCTTCAAAACAATCTCAAACTTTAAACATAACACATGATGTTGAATTTCAATTAATAATTAGATGCAAAATCGCCTATTTAAACTTTCAAAGTTGCACATTTTATCATCTAAGCATCAATTTTTCATGTTTATTCATAATTCCTTATGATTTCAACAATATTCAATCATCATATCTTTGTTTAATCATGCAAATAACTAGTGTAATCACTTCACTGAAGCTATAGCAAGTTCAACACCCACCCATATCAAACAATCATCCTTAATTTAAGCTGAAACGTCATATATTGCAATAAACAACCTACTTTTAAACAAAAAGTTTAAAATTTTGGAAGAAATCAACATACCATATGATAATCATGCTTAAAATTAAAAGAAATTTCATACCTTTAATGCAAGCGAACAAGAAGAACTAATAAAAGATGCAAAGAAAGTGACTTGATAATCACCCTTCAAAAACCCGAATTTTTCACTCCCAGAAATCTTGCAAATAAGCAAGAATCAACGGAAACTACTATGGGGGGTTTTGTTCCTCTCGAAAAATTAAGCAAATTAGGCTCAAGAATCAGTTGATTTGGTGGAGAATTGAAAGAGTTATGAGAAGAAGAAGGTTTTAGGGTGAGGAATGGTTCAGAGCTCTTGTGGTGTTTAAACAATGTGTGAGTCAGATAAGGGTCCCCCGGGTCAGATATGTGGCTAATATGAGGTCCGGGCCGAGTTTTAGTGGCTAGAAATGAGTTTGGGTTCGATCTCATACGCTGAATTAAATTCAGCATCTGCTGAGTTTACAAGCACCGTCGGCGACGGTCAACTCACCCATCGGCGACGCACCCCTTATTCTCAAAACCAAGCTATGCACTTGTAACAACTCTCATCAAAAGTCCTAATTATTATATTATTTTATCTATTAGGAAACCCTAATTGAGAAACCCAAGTGATTCTGAACAAACCCTAAAATTCTCAGAATTTTCAGAATCAGGATTAGGGCCCCTAAAACTCAGGGGGGGGTTAAACCCTATTTACGATTATCCTAAAAAATCTCGTTGTCAAAAATAGAATTTACAAAACAGTCGAGTCAGCAGAGCTAGTCCCAACCGTGGCTACCCTATAACCTATTTTCAACCCTTACGCACCGTAACAATTTTAGTCTTACGGTCCGTAAGCACCCTTACGCACCGTAACAATTTGAGGCTTACGGTCCGTAAGCAAAGTAAAATTTTAACTATAAATAGCAGACATTGGCAATCGAATTTTGGTGTTCAAACGACGTAAAACTTCGCTGCATGTACTGAGATACGTTCT
>JARYGA010001210.1:0-40800 GCA_030545235.1 Helianthus tuberosus
TGTCCTTGATAACCACATCGGTAACACACTCTGTTATCGTACCAATCACCATTTTCAGTCCAAACATTCAGATCATAGCACTGTTTGGCTTGGTGATAATCCTTGCTCCTCTTGTTTGCTGGATTTGACTTTTGAGCACTGTGGTCCAACCTGCACCACTTATTGCCAACAGTTTTTGAGTTTTCATTTTTCAATTTTTGTGATTTTTGATTTTGATTGGATGATTGATCTGATGAGCTTTTATTATCTTTTTGAACATTTTTCTCATTTTTAATTTTTTGTTTCTGTTCCACTTTCTTCTTCAAAGGTTTTTGCTTAGAGCATTCTCCCTTTCAGTTGATTGTAGAACAGTTTCTTGAAACTTTTCTTTTAACTTCAAAAACAATTTTTGTTTTTCGAATTTTTCATTTTCATCATCAGATTTCTCATCACAATCTTCAACTTTGACTTTGTCAAAGTTTGTGACATTGTCACTTATTGGAATAGAATTTAAAGGTTTTGGGCAAGGAATAGTTGAAGTATTCACAAACACCTTCAACTTTTCTTTCAACTATTCTTCCCATTCATTGATTTTCTTTTGAGCACATTCTGCCTCTTTTTCAAGTCGAATAATCTTTTCAAGATAAGAATTGATTGCAATTTGTTTTTCAAGATTGTTTTTACCAAACATATCTCTCTCATTTTCTAGAATTTTTATTTGACTTTGAAAAACTTTTTCAATCTTCGATTTTTCATTTTCAAAACTTTCAATTTTTTCTTCAAAAATTTTGTTTTCTGATGTCAAACTGTTCAAGTCATTTAACAGTTTAACATTTTCAGCTTTCAGCTTTTCACAATTTCCCTGTAAATCCAGAATCTGTTTTACATCAGTTTGCTTCTCATCTTTCAACTTCTCGACTTCCGATTTCAAACTTTCCGCATCCTTCAAGAGTTTGTCATTGTCAGTCTTAAAGTTGTCACATTTGGAGCACACTGATTCAGAATTTGAAAATTCATTCTTCACAGATTCTTCATTCTTTAGAACTTGCTCTTTCTCTATCTTATAAGTACCTGCATCAAAGATTGTAACGAAATCAAGAGGATTTTCATTATCATCAATATAACAACCTCTTTTCATATCATATATCAAATTTCTTTTTGCTGCCCAACAAACATTGATTCTTTTGTTTATTTCATTTATCACGTCTAAATTCAACTCATCTAAATTCATTTTTATTTTATCCATCACATCTTTCTTCTTTTGATAAATTTCATAATCGTGATTTTTAAGTTCACTGATGAATTTAGTCAAAGATAATTTTGAAAAACTTGAATTTTCTCTCAGATTTTTCAAAAAATCATCCCATTCAGCTGGTAATCCATTAGCAAACTTTGATACCATTTCAGCTTCTGATATTACTATTTGATTTTCTTTCAAATAGTCAATCAAACGATCAAAACGCTTCTCCAAATCACCCAATTTTTCATCTTTCAAACATAGAAAACATTCGAACCGGGTACTCCAAACCTTTTTGGGCAAACCATGATAATAACTACTCAAATATCCTCGATACCAATTATTTAACCTTTCAAGATCATTGTTTTCCTTTTCATCAAACATCATTGCCATTTTTCTAACAATCTCGACACGTTTTTTTTTCTCAAAACAACCTTGATGTTCACAAGGGCTAAACCTTGATGTTCACAAGAGCTAAACCTTGATGTTCACAGGAGCTAAACCTTGATGTTCACAAGAGCTAAACCTTGATGTTCACAAGAGCTAAACCTTGATGTTCAAATAAGCGAAACCAGTATTGTCCAAATAAGCGAAACCTCAAAGTTCACAAGAGTGGAACCTCAAAGTGTCACAAAAGCGGAACCTCAAAGTGTCACAAAAGCGGAACCTCAAAGTGTCACAAAAGCGGAACCTCAAAGTGTCACAAAAGCGGAACCTCAAATTGTCACAAAAGCGGAACCTCAAAGTGTCACAAAAGCGGAACCTCAAAGTGTCACAAGAGCGAAACTAGTTGTTTAAATGAGCGAAACTACACACGGTCCGAATGAGCGAAACCTAGTCCGAAGGTAATTTCATCCATTTCTAGTCCGAATTTTGGTCCGAAACTTTCCAGGGTTTGTTAATGTCCAATAACACACAGTCTGTGAAATTTTGAACGAATTTCGACCGTTAAAACTTGATCTGATGATGAAAGAAGGTGTAGAAATCAGAATTTTTGAGCGAAAACGAGCTAAACGGTAAGAACTCTTCCTCCTGAGCTCTGATACCACTTGTAGGATCGCGAGATGATCTAAAGAGTCGATCAGAAGAGTGCTCAGACTGAATCAGAGGCGGAATTCATTGATTCAGTCTTTGTTTAGCTTGATTTCACTATTAAATGTCTCTTTTATTGATCTACTGACAGTTTACAAGCTCTGGAGACGATTCGGCAGAGTTTCGCCGTTACACACAAGACCTTCACACCTGTTCTAATGATTTCGCTCATGAGACCCTTATATAGAGATGGTGGTTTCGCTCATATGTACACGTACATATAAGCGGAACCTCTCATGTCCATATAAGCGGAACCATCTTTAAGGTTTCCCACATACGGACATGTTCATAAAAGCGAAACCATCTATAAGGTTTCCCACATACGGACATGTGGTTTCCCACATATGAACATGTAGTTTCCCACATATGGACATGTCGGGAAACCTCGTACAATGTGCCCTAATCTATACATTTAATGTATGACTCGATACAAGACGAAGTCGACAGATGTAGTGCACCAACATCTATCATATGAGATTGTGGATTAGGACATATGGAAGTAAACCTATTAGAGGTAAAACATAACCTAAATACAAATTGTCACCTCTACAAAATATGAGTGAAAAAGAATGCTAATGAAAATACTTTGCATGCACGTAAGAATACTTACTGCTCCATCAACACTCCTAAACTTGATTAGCATTATGTCGATTCAGATAATGCACCTACCCAAAAAATAAAATTGTTTTTTTCTTATACATGACTGTAAAAATAAAGAATCTGATTAAGTTAGCACCCACCTTCCATATAATCAAATCAACATAATCTTGTTATATTATTTGAGTTTTTAGATACTTAAGTGTGATTTCATACATTTTAATGGGATGCATCTTAAAAACTCCAAGACTTCAGTTTTCAGTTGGAACAAATTATACCTAGTTTCAGAGTGGTCAAAAGATGGTATCAATTCAACTAATTCAATTTTGGGATTCCTAATGACGGTAGTGAATAGTGACAGTTACAATACAACCCTTTTGTTTCAATCAAATATTACCATTTTGCCCTGGGCCTTCATGCAAAAAGTATTTTACACTTTTTTGAATAATATATAGAAATCAAACTTGCTTCATGAATTAAAATCCATAATTTGACTATTTAGAAAAAGAGCCACACCTCATTAACCGATTGAATAATATATAGAAATCAAACTTGCTTCATGAATTAAAATCCATAATTTTACTATTCAGAAAAAGAGCCATACCTCATTAACCGAAAATCTTGTCATACATATGAACCCAAACATGACCCGAATATTTGTGGGTTGACCTGAACATGAGTAAAAGCAATTACTCACATGTCTTTCTCCATGTAGATCAGATCTAGAAACTGAACGATTGTGGGGCATAAGGAATTAACAACTAAGTTTTAGGAGAGTTCTTAAAACCCTGAAAGATCCTAGAATACACTTCCAATATGTCGTTCCTCAAAAGATTGGTGTACTCTGTGTTTCATCATCGGCACTTGATGTGTGGGCGGATAACTCTACTGCATTCTGGAGCATAGGCATAGCATACATTAAATATTTCTCGAAGTTCTCGCCGATTACCATTGCAATATCGCCAAAACATGAAAAAATCAATGGTTTAACAGATCGGTGCAGCTGATTGCTGGAAATATCTTTAAGAAGCTGAGTCATGATCCCATACCATGCACCATAACACTGCATAACATTGCAAATAGTAAATGAGTGTAAACTTTTAATTATTTTTTTTAAATGTTGGATGGTGAGTGAAGAACCTAATATAATGCTAGTAGAAACATAGAAGCCTTTTCTTTTCTCAAACAGTTTAGGCTATGTTGTATGAAAGACAAAAACACAGCCATTAATTGCAGAATCAAAAGATCCTTCTGCAGTCAAGTTAGCTTCAAACAAAGATAGTCTTTCTTTAGCTCCATCAAAAGCAAGTAGATGTTCTATCTTTTTTGGATCATCTGCAACGTATTTAAAGAAAATTCAACTTGATCCAAACTGATACAGGTGTAGATATATCGAAACAGATTAAAAGCACTAACCTAGGGACCGGACGGTAGCATGACGGTAGAAGGCTTCAACACCCTTGAAATAGTTAGAAACATTTCACCAGAACCATAAGATGTTGTCATCTTCCTATCATAAACACCACCATCATCACCATAGGATGATACACCTGAATCATCATCATGAACATCATCATAATAATAATCATCGTTCTTTTTCTTCTGCTGACCAAAACTCTTCATTGACTTCAACTTCCCTGAAAACCCTAAACTACCCCTGTCTCTGTTGTACTCCGCCTGTCACACCCCCAAAATCCACCATGCGGAGTATCACCGCTTGGAGGCGTGACATGACCAGGATCGAGCCACCAACCATATTGAACAACATAATTAACTAAATAAAACCAAACACAATACGACTGGTGACCAAAAGAAAGTAAACCGATTTTAGGTTAAAAGCGGAAGCATAAAACATAAGTTTAAAACATAAGTCCATAGTTCATAAGTTTAAAGTCCAGAACGTAGGTTAAATAAGTTCATAAAGTTTATTCATTAAGTACGGGACATATCAGTTCGCATCCCACAACGACCACCTCCATATGCAAGCTCCATAGCATCTAACGACCTGCAAAGCATGTAATAACGAGTCAACAACAAAGTTGAGTGAGTTCACGGTTGGTTGTCCATTTTAGTGTTGTTTCCAAAAACATAGTTTAATCTCATTTGGCCGTCCAGCCGTGGGGGTTACCCCATAGTTCGAAAACGTTTATTAGTTAACCATCCCATGTCCACCTTCCCGGGCTATCCAGCCTGGCACTTTGGCCGTGGGGAGCTGCCCCAGTATTTTAAACTGCCAGACTCGTTTATCATATCGACTACTAACAAAAGAAATCAATTGTGCCCTAGCGTCGGTGTTCTATCACCACCGACGTGCCATAGTCCATTAGTACACGCCCGTCCGACTGGCACGGTGTGAGGTTTGTTAAACCTAATAGCGCTATTAACTAATGACCCGCTCGCCATAGCCTCGGCGATTAAGTCGATACAAAAAGGGAGGGACTTCGCTGATAGAGTTCTAGTCCAGTAAGTCTAACACGTCCCAACAGGACGAGGAATTTACATTCCTGAACACGTCTCAAAGGACGAGGAATCCCTATTCCTGTACCCATTCCCATTCCCACCGGGAATTTACCATGCTTTGTAGAAAAGTGTGAACTCACGTCGGTTTGCTCGGTTAGATTCTCAAATATAGCTAACAGTCAAGGTCGGTCAATCACGTCCTAGTATGATTTACCAGTTAGTCATTTAGTGGCTTTCAAATAGAACACAAAGTTCCTACACGTATCTATCACACAACATGCATCATTTTAACGGTTTATGCCCATCTAAGTTTCCCATCCATTCCCCACTCAAAATCAAACATACGATAATGCACATAACGTATATAACATGTTAGATCATTCACAGATAGCATACTCGACATTTAGACACGCGAGTCATAACTTATGTCATTTCAGCATTTATATTCAATACCGGCTGTTTTTGGACATTTTAATAAAATGGTTAAATTATTCCAAAAAATTCCCAAATTTTTACAGGATGTCTTAAACGTTCCATATTTTATTGTGTAAAAATATCGGGGTCCGGTTCATTACCAATATTTTATAAAAATTCATATTTCGGACTTAACTCAGATTTGTGTATTTCTGACCACAGTCCACGGAACAATTTATTAAAAATTCATCGAGTGTCCGATTTATGAAATTCCAGTGGGGTAATTACAAATGCATCGGTTTTCATCTACTGTACAAATTTCATGGTCCGATTCATCACAAAACTCAGGTTATGACTGAAAGTATGACACCCATTTATTGCTGTCAAAATTCAGCTTAAGTTGCTGTTACAAATTAACACTTTAAAAATAGTAAACGAAGTCCAAAAATTACAATTCCGCTGCCATTAGAACCGTATTTCATAATAACATATTTTAGATTCAAAATATCGGTTTTTTGTTGAGTTTAAGACCTGTTTACAGCCAACTGAAGTTGGCTGTAAAAGTTGGACAAATTCTGATTTTCAGTGTTTAACCTTCTAAATCGTGTTCGATCGATTCCGTTAACAAGTTTAGTGACCATAACAACATGAAACATTAATATTAATCAGTAAAACATCAGATAATCAACCAAAAATCATAATCACACAAGATCTACATGATTTACACTCATATTCATCCATTAACCACCTTGTTCATCACTTTAGTAGACTTTTAGTTGGTGATCTTATATGTTAGTGATTTTTAACCGACGAAACTCTTATTAACCACTCTAGACAAGATCAAGAAGGCGTTTAGAGTCACTTACAACTAGCACAAGGCTAGGGAAGATCAAAGGCGTAAAAGTGGTGGATAAAAGAAACGTAGTGAGGTCCTTGAGATCCCGAGTGCACCGAGCTTCCTTATGTGATCCCTTGCACCTTTGTATGTAAGAAAATGGCTTGTAGGAGGCTTGAAGGTGGTGGTATGGTGGATGGTTGTGGCTGCCGATTTCAAAGAAAGAGAGGAGAGGGAGAGTGCAATTTTGATAAGTGTTGAAGTAATGAATTGTAGTCTTAAGGTTATATTTATTAACCAACTTCATACTTTGTCCACTAGACAATGTGCTTTCTAGATTTTAGGCAACATGGATTATTTTAATCAAAGTTGTAAGATGTTGTCCCCGATGGGGAACCGACCTCGTTAGGGGGGGGGGGGGTTCCATGGTTAGATTGTAACTAATTGTTAAGTATTAGTTAGTTAGTTAGAGATTTAATATTAGTTACTAGTGTGTTGTAAATTGTAACGGGTGTTAGGGTATTCGGGGACCCTAGCTGGCTCAGAAAAGAAAAACAATGTCATTGACAATATTTTTATGTTCCGGGTGAAGTCCGGTTGTTCGGTTCGGTGTTGATCCGTTAAACTGCTTAATTAATCCGTAAAGCGTCCTATTTATATATTTTGTAACGTTTTTACTTTCTAACACTTAGGAAAATATAACGGACTATTTAGTGACCTTTCTGTACACTATTAGTATATTAACAAGTACGTGTAAGCATAACACAGATATCAGAAAGCAGATAAGTAATTCCACACAGTCGTCAAACACTTTAATTATCAATAATAAATTGTACGGAATACATAGGATTTTGAGGGTTGTTACATTCTCCCCCTGTTAAGAGAATTTCGTCCCGAAATTTAGCGCGTGGTTACTGAGGAAGCTAGTTAAGTTGCGTTGTTTTCCTGATTTTCCTGGGGTGTCACATCATCCCCCCGTTGATTTGGAATTTCGTCCCGAAATTCTGCAGTAGCTTCAGCCTCAGTAGTGGTTGCGTTTTTCTTAAACAGTTGGGGATACCTGAGTTTCATTTGGTCTTCTCGTTCCCAGGTATACTCTGGGCCACGACGAGCATTCCAACGAACTCGAACGAGAGGTATTCTTGTGTGCTTGAGAATCTTAACATCTCGATCAGTAATCTCTACTGGTTCCTCGACGAATCGTAGCTGGTCGTCGATTGTGAGTTCCTTGAGAGGAACTATGAGGGTCTCGTCTGACAGACACTTCTTCAGATTTGACACGTGGAATACGTTGTGAACTCCGCTGAGTTTTTCAGGTAGATCCAACCTGTAGGCGACTTTGCCAATTTTCTCAATGACTTCGAATGGCCGACATAACGCGGATTGAGTTTGCCTCGTTTGCCAAAGCAGACTACACCTTTCCAAGGTGAGACTTTGAGTAGCACTCGATCCCCAACCTGGAGCTCGAGTGGTTTTCTTCCCTTATCAGCATAGCTTTTCTGACGGTCACGATCTGCCGCCATTCGCTGTCGTATCTGAGCAATTTTCTCGGTGGTATCTACCACAAGTTCTGGGCCAGTGATTTGGCTGTCACCAACTTCTGCCCAACAGAGAGGTGATCGGCATTTGCGTCCGTATAATGCCTCAAACGGAGCGGCTTGGATGCTGGTGTGGTAGCTGTTGTTGTACGAAAACTCCACTAGCGGGAGGTGTCTTTCCCAGCCATTACCAAAATCGATTACACATGCCCTAAGCATGTCTTCAAGGGTTTGGATGGTACGTTCAGATTGCCCATCCGTCTGCGGGTGATAAGCGGTGCTCATATCTAAACGTGAGCCAAAGGACTTGTGCATTGCTTGCCACAGTTCAGAAGTAAAACGTGCGTCACGATCAGATATAATAGAGGTTGGCACTCCGTGCCTTGATACCACTTCCTTTAGGTAAATGTCTGCAAGAGTAGAAAACTTATCCGTTTCTTTGATAGCCAGAAAATGTGCAGACTTGGTTAATCGATCTACGATCACCCAAATGGTATCGTTTCCGCGTTGAGATCTGGGCAGGCCGGTAACGAAATCCATGGAAATTTGCTCCCATTTCCATTTCGGGATCTCCGGTTGTTGAAGTAGGCCTGATGGTTTCTGATATTCAGACTTGACTCTCGCACAAGTCAAGCACTTGCTGACGTAGGTTGCTATGTGGGCTCTCATGCCAGGCCACCAGTATGAAACCTTGAGGTCGTGGTACATCTTGTCCGAACCAGGGTGTACCGAATAACGAGACTTATGTGCTTCATCCATCACAAGCTCGCGTAAGTTGCCATAGAGTGGAACCCAAATACGCCCTGTTACATAGTAGGCGCCGTCTTCCTTTTGTTCTAGCCGTTGCCTCGATCCTCGTAGGGACTCAGCCCTGATGTTCTCTACTTTCAATGCTTCGACCTGGGCATCTCGAATTTGAGCGGGAATGTTGGATTGGATGGTAAGCTGTAAAGCATCTACACGCCTAGGTATGGTATCCTTTCGACTGAGGGCGTCGGCCACAACATTGGCTTTACCCGGATGATACTTGATTGCGCATTCATAATCGTTCAAGAGCTCAACCCATCGGCGTTGACGCATGTTTAACTCCTTTTGCTTGAAGATATGCTCGAGACTCCTGTGATCGGTGTAAATGGTGCACTTGGTACCGTACAGGTAATATCTCCATATCTTAAGCGCGAATACAACTGCTCCCAGTTCCAGATCGTGAGTAGTGTAGTTTCTTTCGTGAACTTTAAGTTGGCGCGATGCGTAGGCAATGACCTTGTCACGTTGCATCAATACGCAACCCAGTCCTTGGATGGAAGCGTCGCAATAAACCACGAAATCATCGGTGCCTTCGGGCAATGAGAGGATAGGCGCGCTACAAAGTCTATCCTTTAGATGTTGAAATGCGGACTCTTGTGCATGACCCCAACGATAGATGACACCCTTCTGAGTCAGCGAAGTGAGAGGTTGCGCAATCTTGGAGAAGTCTTTGATAAACCTTCTGTAATATCCTGCCAAACCCAAGAATTGGCGGATTTCTGTTGGTGTGCGGGGTGCAGGCCAGTTCTTAATTGAGTCAACCTTGGATGGATCAACATGAATCCCATCCTTGTTTACCACATGGCCTAGAAAGTGGACTTCGCGGAGCCAGAAGTCACATTTCGAAAACTTGGCATACAACTGCTCTTTTCGAAGAAGTTCCTGCATAAGTTGTAGATGCTGCTCGTGTTCCTCCTGACTCTTGGAATAGATCAGGATATCGTCGATGAACACAATAACGAACTTATCCAGGTAAGGCTTGCACACTCGGTTCATGAGATCCATAAAGACCGCTGGTGCATTCGTCAGCCCGAATGACATAACCAGAAACTCGTAATGGCCGTAACGAGTTCTGAATGCTGTTTTGGAGACGTCCTCATCTCGGACCCTCAGCTGATGGTATCCCGATCTCAAGTCAATCTTGGAGTAATAGCTCGACCCTTGCAACTGGTCGAACAAGTCGTCAATACGTGGAAGAGGATAACGATTCTTCACAGTCACCTTGTTAAGCTTGCGATAGTCAATACACATTCTGAAAGTACCATCTTTCTTCTTCACGAATAGTACTGGAGCTCCCCAGGGCGAAGAGCTAGGACGTATAAAACCCTTTTCCAAGAGTTCTTGTAGTTGTGTGGACAGTTCTTCGAGTTCTGATGGAGCTAGACGATATGGTGCTCGAGCTACTGGCGCTGCTCCAGGAGCTAGCTCGATTTGAAACTCAACTTGGCGATGAGGCGGAAGACCAGGTAATTCCTCAGGAAATACCTCGGGAAAATCGCGCACAATAGGGATGTCTTCAATTCTCTTCTCTTCCGTTGATGTGTCAGTAACGAGTGCTAAAATGGCAGTGTGGCCCTTTCGCAAACACTTCTGGGCCTTAAGGAAATAGATGATGCCTTCGACAGCACCACTCTTGTCGCCACGAATCATGAGAGGTTCTTCACCAGAACGAGGAATGCGGACGATTTTCTCCTTGCAAACAATCTCCGCTTGATGATGAGATAGCAAATCCATCCCAATAACAACGTCGAAACTACCCAGTGTGATAGGAATAAGATCGATAGAGAAATTCTGACCAGCTAAGACGAGGTTACAACCTTTAACTATGTGTGTGGCTTCAAGACTTTTACCGTTAGCTAGTTCTACCGTGTGTTTGGTGTTCAGGAGTGTTGGAGTGCGCTTAAGCATTTGGCTAACTTTTACGGACACATAACTAGTATCGGCACCTGAATCGAATAAAACAGTAACAAAGAAGTCGTCCAGAAGAAACTTACCCATCACAACGTTGGGATCGTTCCTTGCATCACCCTGACCAATCACGAAAGCACGACCTCGGGCGCCATTGCCATTATTGTTACCCCCATTGTTGCCTCCATTGTTTCCTCCATTATTGTTGTTGTTCTGGTTCTGATTTAACTGGGGGCAGTCTTTCTTGAAATGGCCCTCAGCACCACATTGAAAGCACCCTTTGTTGTTACCTTGTTGTTGCCGCTGCTGGCGTTGATTGGGTGGGGCTTGCTGTTGCTGCCGGTTCTGATTCGCCGGATGCTGACTCCTACAGTCCCTTGCCATGTGACCAGGCTTGTTGCATCGATGACAGTTTCCTTTACCACATGGCCCACTGTGGTACAAGTTACAACGATTACATTTGGGGTGATTTCCCTTGTATCCACCCTGACCTTGATTTCCAGAAGACCGCTGACTGGGGCTCCTGTACTATCTGTCTTTCCCTGCTGGGACTGAGCTGAAGTAGAACCTTTGCCTGAATTCCCATCCCATTTTCGCTTGTCATCATTGGGTGCGTCAGCAGTAGCAGCACCAATACGCTTGGGCAGTTTGTTTTGTTCCACAGCTTGATCGGTGAGACGATGGGCTAACTTAATGATCTGCTGAATGGTACCCAGGTTAGCCGAAGTCACGTGACTCTGAATCTCGAGTACAAGGCCCTTGAGGTAAAGCTTAATACGTTTGATGGGAGGGTCCACCATAGTTGGGCACAGGATGGCCAGTTCATTCGACCTCTTAGTATACGCCTCAATCTCAGACCCCGTCATCTTTAGATTGAAAAATTCCACCTCCAGTTTGTGGATGTCATCCCGACTGCAGTACTCTTCCTTGATCAGTTCCTTGAAACCGTTCCATGGGGTGGCATTAGCAGCAACCAACCCCAGCAGCTGAACCTGAGCGTTCCACCATGTGAGCTCTACCCCTTCAAGTGTTCTGGTAGCGTATTTCACCCTACGGTCTTCGGGGCATTCGCACATCTCGAAAACTGACTCAAGCTTTTCAAACCAGTGAAGAAGGCCCACTGCTCCTTCGGTGCCGCTGAAAGTGGTAGGTCGGCAGTCCATGAACGTCTTGAACGTGCACACAGGAGGTTGAGCATGTTGGCCTGTTGCGCGAGAATAAAGGACAAGGTTAAGCACGAGGGTTGGTTTGCGAAGGTAGGATCTAAACGTCCTAAGATGGGTTGATATAGCAGGTTATACCTCCTGCAGGAACAGCTGCGAGTGCCTCAGCAACTCGTTCGTTGATCAAAGCCGTCAACTGGGCTTGAGTGAGGTTGATATGTCCTCCGCGTCCGCTCATGATCTTCATAATGAAGCAACGTAAGTGAGGAAAGTGTCGCGAAAGTGCGTAAGTGTGGGACGATAGTAGAGCGTAAGCACACAAGGTTCAAATAGCAATTACTACATTATCTAATGCACAGTGAGAACTATCTAACCGACAATATAACATAAATCATACCACGTATGGTGTCGAGTCTTGCACGTGGAGCGAAGTGTCGTTGTGGATCGTTGAGCACTGTACTGGTTATAGTCTGGTTTTTATCAAAAACTTTTCCCCTTTTAAAAACCAAGTTCACTATAACCAATGGCTCTGATACCAATCTGTCACACCCCCAAAATCCACCATGCGGAGTATCACCGCTTGGAGGCGTGACATGACCAGGATCGAGCCACCAATCATATTGAACAACATAATTAAGTAAATAAAACCAAACACAATACGATTGGTGACCAAAAGAAAGTAAACCGATTTTAGGTTAACAGCGGAAGCATAAAACATAAGTTCAAAACATAAGTCCATAGTTCATAAGTTTAAAGTCCAGAACGTAGGTTAAATAAGTTCATAAAGTTTATTCATTAAGTACGGGACATATCAGTTCGCATCCCACAACGACCACCTCCATATGCAAGCTCCATAGCATCTAACGACCTGCAAAGCATGTAATAACGAGTCAACAACAAAGTTGAGTGAGTTCACGGTTGGTTGTCCATTTTAGTGTTGTTTCCAAAAACATAGTTTAATCTCATTCGGCCGTCCAGCCGTGGGGGTTACCCCATAGTTCGAAAACGTTTATTAGTTAACCATCCCATGTCCACCTTCCCTGGCTATCCAGCCCGGGACTTTGGCCGTGGGGAGCTGCCCCAGTATTTTAAACTACCAGACTCGTTTATCATATCGACTACTAACAAAAGAAATCAATTGTGCCCTAGCGTCGGTGTTCTATCACCACCGACGTGCCATAGTCCATTAGTACACGCCCGTCCGACTGGCACGGTGTGAGGTTTGTTAAACCTAATAGCGCTATTAACTAATGACCCGCTCGCCATAGCCTCGGCGATTAAGTCGATACAAAAAGGGAGGGACTTCGCTGATAGAGTTCTAGTCCAGTAAGTCTAACACGTCCCAACAGGACGAGGAATTTACATTCCTGAACACGTCTCAAAGGACGAGGAATCCCTATTCCTGTACCCATTCCCATTCCCACCGGGAATTTACCATGCTTTGTAGAAAAGTGTGAACTCACCTCGGTTTGCTCGGTTAGATTCTCAAATATAGCTAACAGTCAAGGTCGGTCAATCACGTCCTAGTATGATTTACCAGTTAGTCATTTAGTGGCTTTCAAATAGAACACAAAGTTCCTACACGTATCTATCACACAACATGCATCATTTTAACGGTTTATGCCCATCTAAGTTCCCCATTCATTCCCCACTCAAAATCAAACATACGATAATGCACATAACGTATATAACATGTTAGATCATTCACAGATAGCATACTCGACATTTAGACACGCGAGTCACAACTTATGTCATTTCAGCATTTATATTCAATACCGGCTGTTTTTGGACATTTTAATAAAATGGTTAAATTATTCCAAAAATTCCCAAATTTTTACAGGATGTCTTAAACGTTCCATATTTTATTGTGTAAAAATATCGGGGTCCGGTTCATTACCAATATTTTATAAAAATTCATATTTCGGACTGAACTCAGATTTGTGTATTTCTGACCACAGTCCACGGAACAATTTATTAAAAATTCATTGAGTGTCTGATTTACGAAATTCCAGTGGGGTAATTACAAATGCATCGGTTTTCATCTACTGTACAAATTTCATGGTCCGATTCATCACAAAACTCAGGTTATGACTGAAAGTATGACACCCATTTATTGCTGTCAAAATTCAGCTTAAGTTGCTGTTACAAATTAACACTTTAAAAATAGTAAACGAAGTCCAAAAATTACAATTCCGCTGCCATTAGAACCGTATTTCATAATAACATATTTTAGATTCAAAATATCGGTTTTTCGTTGAGTTTAAGACCTGTTTACAGCCAACTGAAGTTGGCTGTAAAAGTTGGACAAATTCTGATTTTCAGTGTTTAACCTTCTAAATCGTGTTCGATCGATTCCGTTAACAAGTTTAGTGACCATAACAACATGAAACATTAATATTAATCAGTAAAACATCAGATAATCAACCAAAAATCATAATCACACAAGATCTACATGATTTACACATATATTCATCCATTAACCACCTTGTTCATCACTTTAGTAGACTTTTAGTTGGTGATCTTATATGTTAGTGATTTTTAACCGACGAAACTCTTATTAACCACTCTAGACAAGATCAAGAAGGCGTTTAGAGTCACTTACAACTAGCACAAGGCTAGGGAAGATCAAAGGCGTAAAAGTGGTGGATAAAAGAAACGTAGTGAGGTCCTTGAGATCCCGAGTGCACCGAGCTTCCTTATGTGATCCCTTGCACCTTTGTATGTAAGAAAATGGCTTGTAGGAGGCTTGAAGGTGGTGGTATGGTGGATGGTTGTGGCTGCCGATTTCAAAGAAAGAGAGGAGAGGGAGAGTGCAATTTTGATAAGTGTTGAAGTAATGAATTGTAGTCTTAAGGTTATATTTATTAACCAACTTCATACTTTGTCCACTAGACAATGTGCTTTCTAGATTTTAGGCAACATGGATTATTTTAATCAAAGTTGTAAGATGGTGTCCCCGATGGGGAACCGACCTCGTTAGGGGGGGGGGGGTTCCATGGTTAGATTGTAACTAATTGTTAAGTATTAGTTAGTTAGTTAGAGATTTAATATTAGTTACTAGTGTGTTGTAAATTGTAACGGGTGTTAGGGTATTCGGGGACCCTAGCTGGCTCAGAAAAGAAAAACAATGTCATTGACAATATTTTTATGTTCCGGGTGAAGTCCGGTTGTTCGGTTCGGTGTTGATCCGTTAAACTGCTTAATTAATCCGTAAAGCGTCCTATTTATATATTTTGTAACGTTTTTACTTTCTAACACTTAGGAAAATATAACGGACTATTTAGTGACCTTTCTGTACACTATTAGTATATTAACAAGTACGTGTAAGCATAACACAGATATCAGAAAGCAGTTAAGTAATTCCACACAGTCGTCAAACACTTTAATTATCAATAATAAATTGTACGGAATACATAGGATTTTGAGGGTTGTCACACCGCCACCGTGCTCCGCTTCATCGTCAACAGGTATATATGCCAGCCCACAAGTTTCGACAAAACCGCATAATCCAGGCTGTCAACATCTCTAGATATTGTTCTTTTTAATAAAAATTTGTTTATCACCCAGAACTTTAGTCAAGAATCAAGAAGTTATGCCAATATAAAGTTATGTAATCAATTTATTCAGAATTAAGTGTAAGGTAGTATAATGTTTCAGACCTAGATGCTGCCAAAACTTCTCATTAATCACCTCACGAAGAAGCCGTTCCACTAATGTATCCTGCTACTCACCGAAATTAGCGATTTCAATTCGAATCATAAATATTTACACCTACAAAATGATAAATGGCTTGTAATTCTTACCTATTTGCTGCATAACCTGAAAATGGGTTGTAGTATGGAGGAATATAAGCATAAGGAAGAATCCAACCTAGGTTTTGAAACATATAGGAACGAACGGAATCAAAATACCTTAAGACGAAGAACAAAAACCACATGTCGATGAACAAAAACCCTAATCTTTGACATGATTGTGCCGAAATCAATCAGTAAAAAATACAAAGAATTAAAAATCTAAGTATTCGAACCAATTACTGAAACACAACACCAACCATCTGAAATCAAATCAGGGACGTGCGATTCCAAGTAGAAATTTCAACATTGGCGACTTGAGAGGCAAGAAGAGTTGCAGCGGCAAGATCAGGAAGTTGATTCCAATTAGGGTTTCTTCGACAACAAAATCATCTAGTAACACCAAGATTGATTGAGAAAGATGAAGATGTGGAGATGTGGCGTCTAGGGTTTGGTATAGGATGGCGAGGATGATGAGTTTATGAGAAAATGAAATATAAAGGATCCACTTTTCGAAAAGTTGGATTCGGATCCCGCATCACTGAAAAGCGACCCAGGATTTTCCCGCCAAAAGTGAATCTATGATGCCCTAATATTGCGACACGTGTCCCATATTTTTTTATTTATTATATATAATAGAATATAATAGATTATAGTTTATATTTCCTCGCCCCATGTGATAAAATTCATGAATTATGAATGTATAAGATAATAATAATACAACATTCTTTAACCGTGTGCTAAGGGGGCGTTTGGTTTACTGGAATTCAGTGGAATTGAAATTTGAATTCCAATCTTCATGTGTTAGGATGACAATGGTATTGGAATTAGACATGAATTCCTTCAAATTCCTTTAACTAAAGGAATTCAAAATCATTTCTATATGTGAAGGAATTAAAGTAAATTCATTGGAATCTTCGACCATTTCGACCCGCACCGTTTCAACCTGTACCGTTTCGACCCATACAAGTTTCAATCTGAACTATTTTGACACGTACCATTTTGACGCGAACAGTTTCGACTTGTACCGTTTCGAATCGAACCGCTTCGACCCGAACAACCGTTTCGACCTGTATAATTTCGACCCAATCTGGTGGTTGTGGGTGGCGGGGTGATGAATTCCAATTCATTTGACAACCAAACACAACACAAATGAAATTGAGATTCCAATTCCAACAATTTCCAATTTCAATTGGAATGTTTAAAAATCCAAATCCAATTCCTTCAAATTCTAATTCATATACAAATTCCAATTATAATTCCAAATCATTCCATGAACCAAAAGCCCCTAAGGATTATATAGAAGTTTATGATTAACATGTTTTTCGATAGTTAATCCATGTATGTAAACACAAGTTTCTAACATCTTTAAATTAAAATAATAGTCAAACTATTTTTTTTTTAATATTTAACTCGTGTAAATCAAGGGGTTACAAGCTAGCGATATATAAATTAATCAACTACTTCTAAATAAATAGTACTACGTACTACATTGTATTGTATATATTCTGAACATTGTCCCTCATTCATTGATTAGCTGAAAACAGCCTCCAACCACCTCAACATAATACTCAAAATGAACACCACCACTACCACCGGAAAACCTACCAACGGCCACCGGCTTGTATTACTCCCATTACCCTTTCAAGGCCACTTGAACCCGATGCTTCAACTGGCAAACATACTTCACTCCAAAGGCTTCTCAATCACCATCCTCCATACTCGTTTCAACTCCCCTAATCCCACCAACTACCCTCACTTCACTTTTCTACCCATTCCCGACCCCGCCAGTGAAGCGAATCCTTTGATCTCTGACGTGGGAATGGTCATACGTTTTTTGCACTACATCAACATCAGTTTTGTTGATCCCATTCGAGGATGTTTGGAGCGGTTGATGTCGGAGGATGATGGAGTTGCTTGCTTGATCACAGATGCTCAGTGGTTTGGTATACAGAGTGTTGCCGATGGGCTGAAACTTCCGAGGATTGTTCACCGGACTAGTAACATCTCGTCTTTTCTTTTCTTTGCTACATATTCGCGGTTACGTGACACTGGTTGTTTCGGGAGTTTCTCCGATGAAGGTTACACCTCTTTTTTTTTTTTTCATTAGTGATTCAAATATTTTTTTAGAATATATACACCGATACATACATGACTTGCACCTCTTAATTAAAAAGCGAATCAACTATTGGAATTTTCCAGTAATCTAATAATCCAGTAACTAGTAATAAGGCACCCGAGCGTTGTGGTGCGAGTACATTGCAAATATCGAATGGTTTTGTTTAAGTGTTAGGTGATGCGTTAACCATACGAAAACGCGTGTTTCGACATATCCGATTGAGCTCAACGTAACCTATATAAGTATTGCGATTGGATCATAACGTAAAATAAATTGAATATATCTCGTACAATCATAACTTATTCTATAGGATTAATTAAAGGCTTTAAAAAAAAAGAAACCACAGTTTGACTCCACTCTGTTCGTAGCAAAATTTATGAAAACGTACATAAAATAAGTTAGAAAACGTATCAAATGTAGACCAACTCGAATTGATACTCGTTTCCAGAAAAAGTTTATGTTGAAACGTAGACACCCTTAAATTTATACGGATACGTACATAAAAATATACACGAAAAATAGTTTTTTTAAGTAAAAATGATATGGGTAAACAAAAGAAGGTAACGAACTAATGTTGTCGAAGGAAATTTATATTAGTAAAAAGCTAGGGGTTAAAAATGTCAATTGTTAAAGCAGAAGAATAGTAAAGTTAGATAAGAGACTAAAATTAATTACTCAAAAAATGAAAGGGCCGTAGCAAAACTGAATGTGTTGAAATGCAATATTGTAAAAATTTAAAAGGTAAAATAACGTCGATAGAAACCTCATCAACTTTCTCTTTTAAGACCATGCGTAGTGGTTTGATGAATAATGCCCTCACCCTGGGGCGTTTTCTGCCATGTGGCAGTCCAGTCAGCATGGGGGCATTATTGGGCGTTTTTGCAAAAGTGGCGTAGTGGAATAATGCCCAATAACGCCCCATCCAACCATTACACAATTATTTATTTTTTTTAATTAAAAACTTAAAGTACTTAATTAAATTAAATAAAATTACAACACTAAAAAATTACATTGCAAAATTTTAAGTTTTATAAAAGATCCAAATAAGACATTTAATAAACAAAACTTTAGGGACTGATATAGCATTTTTGAAACTTGAAATATTAAAGATATTGAAGTTTAAAACCACAAGGGCCTAATGTGACAACTGAGGAAACTTTTAAAACAACCACCCGCCTCCATCCTCTTCTTCTTCGTGAGTCACCTGCCACATCTCCAGCTAAATTTCCGACAAACCCAAAAAATCCGGCAAACTCAAACCCCAAAATTCCATCTCTCTCTTTAAACCACATGCTCTTATCTGATTGGTCCAAATTCGCCCCGTTCAGCGTTATTCAAAAAACGCCAAAACAACTTTTTGCCGAGAAAATGCCCGAACACGCCTAAGGGGGCGGCGTATGAGCGATATGGGGTGTGTTTGGGCGATATTTTTGTTGAAAAACGCCCGGTTAGAGGTGGTCTAAGACGATATAGATTCTGTTAATTCAATAAACATTTTAATGTGACATAAAAATTTATGATATATAATATTACTATGTATACATGTAATATTACACATAGTAATATTATATATCGAGCCTTAAGTAGAGACCTGTCCAAAACTGAGTTGGAAAAGAGGATGAACCTGAGAAATCTTATCGATAAGATGGAGCTGGATAAGACCAAGGATTTACAACAAAAATCTCGCATCAAGTGGATTAAATTTGGTGACGAGAATTCGAAATTTTTTCACCGGATGGTTAACATCAATTTAAGTCAGAGCAGGATTAACGGTTTGCTGTTCAACGATAGATGGATTGTGGACCCGGCGGAGTTAAAAGAGGAGTCCAGGTTATGGTTTAAAAAGTTATTTGCGGAGCCCATTAGAAGAAGACCTCAGTTCCAAAATCTGAGTTTGCCTGCTTTATCTGTTGAACAAGCAGCCGCTTTGGTTGCTCCGTTCTCTGAATTGGAGGTGAGAGTAGCTCTAAAAAAATGCGATGGCAGTAAAGCCCCCGGGCCAGACGGGTTCACCTTAAAATTTTTCAAATCCTACCGGCACTATCTGAAACCATGGATTATGAGGGCTGTAAACGAATTTTATTCCAGCGGGGTTATTAGTGCGGGTTGTAACGCCATTTTCTTGGCTCTGATCCCAAAGAAAACTGATCCTCAAAGTATCTCAGACTTTCGTCCGATATCCTTAGTGGGGTCCTTCTACAAGATCCTCTCTAAGGTATTAGCAAACCGGTTGAGTAGGGTTATGGATGGGCTGATTTCTGACACTCAGACGGCTTTTGTTGGAGGCCGGAATATCCTCGATAATCCTCTTATCGTTAGCGAAACAATCTCTTGGGCAAAACGGAGCAAATCGAAGTTATTGATTTTTAAGGTGGACTTCGAAAAAGCCTACGACTCAATAAACTGAAAATTTCTTTTCCAAACGTTGAGTTATATGGCGTTCCCCGATAAATGGGTTGAGTGGATGAAAGGATGTCTTTCCTCCGGGAGAGGATCGGTGCTCATTAATGGTTCCCCATCCGCCGAATTCTCGTTCAAAAGAGGTCTACGACAAGGCGACCCTATTTCCCCTTCCCTTTTTATCATCGCCATGGAGGTTCTTAATATGTTTATGAAAAAAGCAGTGAATTTGGGGCTTTTTCATGGTTTCAAACTTCCCAACGATGGCCCAATTTTATCTCATCTGTGTTACGCGGACGACGTACTGTTCATTGGCGAGTGGTCGGAGCATAATATTCTTTGCCTTGCTCGTCTCCTCAGATGGTTAAACTTGGTTACTGGTCTGAAAGTGAACCATAAAAAATGTCAATTGTTCGGTATCGGAGTTGATCAGGAAGAGGTTCGACGTTTTGCTGAATCGCTAAAATGCAAAGAAGGTGCCCTCCCGTTCACATACCTCGGCATCCCTATTGGAGTGAACATGAAACGTGCTAAATTTTGGCAACCAATTATCGACAGATTCAATAAAAAGCTCACGTTATGGAAGGCGAATCACCTTTCGTTCGCGGGTAGGTTGCTGCTGGCTAAATCTGTCTTGGGAAGTTTACCCTCCTACTACCTCTCCTTATTTTTGGCTCCTAAATCGGTTTTAATTAAGCTCGAAAGGATCAGACGGAATTTCATATGGGGTAAACATGGGAATAGGCATAAAATCAAATGGGTCAAGTGGGAATGGATTATTAAACCGAAAAGTAATGGGGGTTTGGGGATGGGAGGTATTAAAGATTTCAATGTGGCTATGCTAACCAAATGGTGGTGGAGATTCAAAGCTTCACCAAATCAATTATGGGCGAAAGTAGTTTCGGCGATACATTCGAACAAACAGATTTCTAATATGATTCCGCTTAAAAAGTCGGTCACTGGGATTTGGAAGGATATCGGAAAAGTGGAGGCGATTCTGATGAATTTCGGGATTAACATCAAAGACAGGCTGCGTGTCAAGGTGGGAAATGGCCTGCTCACTAGTTTTTGGAAGGATTGTTGGCTAGATCAGTCCCCTTTAATGGACCTTTACCCAGCTATTTATAAGCTCGTCAAGAACAAAGATGCGTCCGTGGCTGAATTTTGGTCGAGTACCGAGAGGGATTCCGCTTGGGTTTGGGACTGGAGTAACCATCCTTCCACTGCCGAGGAGTGGAGCCAGATCCTCGCTTTGTCGGCCAGGCTGCTAGATACGAGGCTCTCAAATAGCGAAGATATTTGGTACTGGGTAAATGATGGTGGGGATGTCTTCTCGGTTAAGGAACTGAGAAAACAGATTGTTCTTGCTGCTGATGAAAGTGATAATGGGGCTGGAAGTTTCGTTTGGAATTCGTGGGCTTCCCCTAAGGCTAACTACCTTCTTTGGCGGGCTCTTTTGGGCAAGGTTACATCTAAAACGGGATTGGTTAATAGAGGTGTCGGCCTTCCCGACACTTCCTGTCCGAGATGTGGTTTATCGGACGAAGACCCTAATCATATTTTCGCCAATTGCATCTGGTCCAGAAGCTTATGGTGGAACATTTTTGTCTGGCTCCGGTTAAAACCGCCCCTCCAGTATGCTAGTTTGGTCAATATTTTGGATGAGCTTCAAAGTAATCCTGGAAGCAAGATTTGGAAGAGGATCGTGTATACGGTTGCTACGGCTACTACGTGGAGGATTTGGCAAGCAAGGAATATTAAAGTTTTTGAAAGCACTTTCATTCCGGTCAAAAAGATGCTGGATCAAATTAAGGAGGATGCTTACCTG
Organism: Helianthus tuberosus; assembly: GCA_030545235.1. Lineage (NCBI taxonomy): Eukaryota > Viridiplantae > Streptophyta > Magnoliopsida > Asterales > Asteraceae > Helianthus > Helianthus tuberosus. The sequence continues at coordinate 22,169 of JARYGA010001210.1, forward strand.
TGGATTTGCAATAGAGCAAACGTTGGGCGTCCGGTTTGGGACAATTGGGTTAGTTTCGATGTAGCGGACATGTTATAAGTCCCCTGCGTTTTGCGTTTTTATTTGCTTTGTTTTTATTTCCTTTTGTATTCCTTTTTTCCAGTTTCTTGCTGGCCCTATATATATATATATATATATACAGAGTTGTTGCTGTTCAAAAAAAACTATGTATACATGTGCAGCGTTTGTTTGTTCCAAGAATTCAAAAGAGTTTTGGACTTTTGTTGTGTCGATGTGATGTGTCAGACGTTGCTATGTCAATGCATATTGGGAACTGGGGTGGTTACTAGTGATTGAATTCTATCACGCTCAATATACAATCAATTCATGTTATGTCATCACCCACTATTCTATCACTAGTGATAGAATTGTAGTGGCGGTGGTCACTAGTGATAGAATTCTATCACTCCCAAATTTTTTTAATTTTTATTTTAAAATTAGAAATTAATAATAAAACACTAAATTATAAATTTCATTAAAATTAAAAAATAAATTACATAGCAAAATAAAAAACAACTAAACATTGGAAAAAAAAGTTAAATTAAACGGGTGGCATCCCCCAACCACACTTTGCGCAAATCTCGCGCTTTTGTTGAATTACAATTGACTTAAACGGTTCGTCGAGATGGGCGTGCTTTTCACACAAGATTTTTAAATCATTTTGTCTTTCAACCGTTTTCAAGTGTCCCATGTAGGCCTGCTCGCGTTCAACTTTTACGGATATAATTTTATCTTTTCTTTGTTCGTCCTTCTTGTATTGCGTCATTTTCTCCTCTTCGATTCTGAAGATCGACTCCGCCACCGCTTCCTTCCCTTTGCTTGACGATTCACCACTTCTCCTGCGGCGTGGCCTTGTAGGTGTATCTTCTACAACGGGGTCGTCAACGGGTTGATCGGGTTCGTCAAGGGGGTCTTCGTTTAAGTTCATTTGGGGCAAGTTATCCGACGCGGAAGTCGTGTAGTTCCCCGAATCGGATGTCTTTGATCTTTTCGAACCTCCTCGTTTTTTTGGAGCGGTAGGACCACGCATGTCAACCAACTCAACCGGGACCCACTTCGGGTGATTTCTCGCAACTTCCCATGCCGTCACGTGTGGAAAACTCCTCTTTTTGTAGAGATCGCAATACTCTTCGATGACTTGTCGCATGATTGTCCCCTCACTCGCTTCACTTAGTGGATTTCGGTTTTACAAAAAATAAAAAACGTTATGTATTTAAAAAAAAAATCTGTTTTCTGTTTTAAAAAAAATAAACTGTTTTCTGTTTAAAAAAAATAAACTGTTTTCTGTTTTTTATAAAAAATATGTTTTCTGTTTTTTTTTAATAAACTGTTTGCTGTTTTTTATAAAAAAAATGTTTTCTGTTTAAAAAAAAAAACTGTTTTCTGTTTTTTTTAATAAACTGTTTTCTGTTTTTTTTTTAATAAAAACTGTTTCTGTTTTAAAAAAAAAACAGTTTTGAATGAAAAAAGATTTAAACTTTATAAAAAAACATACCTTTTGAATGAAACAAGCGTTGAACTTACTAATTTTCCCGTTCAAATCCGTCCATTTCGACGTCATTTGGTCCATGTTTCGTGCCTTTGCACCGGGAAGTCGGCTAAAATGATTAATGACCCGTCTCCAAAACGTATCTTTTCTTTGCTCGTTGGCATGTTTCTTGTTCTCGGAGATGTGCAAGTACGCCTTCACCAAGGACACCTCCTCCTCGCTCGTCCAATGTTGTCAGACGGTTGGGATGATTTCTTGAACGTCATCATTTTCTTCTTCTTCCTCTTCCTCTTCCTCTTCTTGTTGTTGTTCTTGAACGTAATCATCATCTTCATCGTCGTCAAGACTTTGTTGTGGTTCACGAAACGCGTTTGCAAAATGATGGATGAGGGTGTTGTCTTCTAGTAGTGGGTCGAGTTGGTAGGATTGGGTTTGAAAGTTTGGAAACGATTGGGGTTGAAATTGGTGAGGTTGAAACGGTGGAACGAACGGTTGGTTTTGATACGTTTGCGATTGAAAGGGTGGATATTGTTGGGTTTGAAAGGGTGGGACTTGGTCGGGTTCGTCTTGCAACCTAAAGCGCGTCGGCTCGCCAAGATTCGCTCGAACCTTGGGTCTTACGGGATTTTTCTTCGTACCCGAACCTCTTTTTTTCGAACCCCCACCTCTCTTGCTTGAACCTTCCATGTTTGTTGTAAAATTATTTAGATTGAGTTGGAGAGTTTGTTGATTTTTTGTATTGAGTGTGAGAATGGTTGGAGAGTTTGTTGATTTTTTTGTATTGAGTGTGAGAATACAGGTTGGATTTTATAAAAAAAAGGGTTCAAAAAATAAACCCAACGGACCGCCCCCACTCCCCTTAGGGTAATTAGGCTCAAACCCTTTGTGCTTATTCGAAGAATTTAGGGTTAATATACGTTGCGTACATCCTTATACACAACGTTTAGAAGTACACAAATTTTAGCGTCTGGCCCTAATCAAGCATAGAATCTCAAGGTACACAAATTTCAGCATCCGACACCAATCAAGCATAGAATCCCTGGGTTATATACGCCATGTACAGGGCTGTACGTGACGTGCATCACCCACCAGATTTTGATTTGTGAATTTGGTTTTATAAACTCTCCTCCGGTTATCGTTTAAAATATTATACCGTTAAAATATTTTGAAAAACTATGGCATGGTTCGAATATAATATATCGTTTCAGTACTATATCGTTTAAATTAAAATATTATACCAAGTCTCGTCCGGTTCGAACATTAAATCGTTTTAAATTATACCAAGCCTCTGCGGCCTTGAATGACGAACAACGCGAAATTGTCGCGCAAGCGGCAAGCGATAGAGATTTTCAAGCGTATATTAAGCCTCACGAAAATCTCACTGTCGAAGTGCAAAAAGTCTTTGTAGCCCGCAAACGAGAGCTTGCGGAAAAATGGGGTTGGCCGACGACTGGATTTCTAGGTTTTTTTTTATTTTCTCGTATTGTCGTTTTTCTAATTTATTTTCTGGTTCTTAGTTAAATATCATTTATATGTTTCTTTTTTATTTTAATGAAGTTTATTTTTTATGCTAACATTTGATTTCTTGTAAATTAAAAAAAAAATAGTTTGCAGCTTGGGTAGGTGGTATCACCACTTACTAGTTAATATGTACTTAGAGCACTTTTTGATATAGTGAGTGATGGTCGGTCGGTGCTAAAGTATTTACCTTTGATTGCCTCTTTCTCTCTTTGACCATGTATAGTGGCAATGTGAAGTGGCGTGACCTTTGCCAGTTTAGCCCCAATACACTTTGGTTTTTTGCTCTTGCCTGATTGCAGAAACTAGAAAGGAGCTTGATCTTTGTTTAGACCAATGGGTATGGGGATCGGCACAGGGCCGTCCCCCCCCCCCCCCCCCCCCTTTAGCAACTCGCACACCGCCCCTAAGGGGCTCGGCTCGGCACTTCCGTCTGGATTCCGACGGTGGAGACGGTGCAAGCTGGTGGGGCCCCCATCTGACTTCTCTCTCATCCTTTATATATATATATTAATATATTATTAATGGTGGGGTAGTCTTGGCTAGTCCCCACACCCTTGGGTAGTCCCCAAAGAGACTATCCTCCTCCCGTGATTACGTGGCGCTTACGTGACGGGTAGTCTTCAAAGAGACTATCCTCCCCATACCCACCGGTCTTAGTTTTTCTTATGCTATTGGGGCCACTAAATCTGGCTTGCACCGAAGTTGAACAGTTGATGATATACATGACTTCTGACATTACGTGTGTATTTTCTCTTTCAATTTAGAAAAATAAATTCTACTAAAAATTGGTCATATCAACTGTGTATGGTTCTAGCCTCCAACTACCTCACTCAACACAATACTCAAAATGAACCCCACCACCACTACCACCGGAAAACCTACCAACGGCCACCGCCTTGTATTACTCCCATTACCGTTTCAAGGCCACCTGAACCCGATGCTTCAACTGGCAAACATCCTTCACTCCAAAGGCTTTTCAATCACCATCCTCCATACTCGTTTCAACTCCCCTAATCCCACCAACTACCCTCACTTCACTTTTCTACCTATTCCCGACACCGCCGGTGAACCGAATCCATTGATCTCTGACGTGGGAATGGTCATACGTTGGTTGCACTACATCAACATCAGTTTTGTTGATCCTATTCGAGGATGTTTGGAGCGGTTGATGTTGGAGGATGATGGAGTTGCATGTTTGATCACTGATGCTCTTTGGTTCTGCACACAGAGCGTCGCCGACGGCCTGAAACTTCCGAGGATTGTTCACCGGACTAGTAGCATCTCGTCTTTTCTTTACTTTGCTGCATATTCGCGTGACACTGGTTGTTTCGGGAGTTTCTCTGATGAAGGTTACACCTCTTTTTTTTAACTACTTGACCCGCACTTTGCGGCGGGAATGTTTAGTTGAATAAAAAGTAAACGTAAAAGTGATGAATTACGCACACGTTTCGGCGTGTTAACTGGTAAAAATTTGACCGACCAAGTAAAACGTATAAAAGAATAACTAAGTCAGCTTAGGACCTGCGGGTTTTGACGGAGCCGTTAAACCGTAAAAAAATAGATTTAAAAACGTTGAACCACATGTGTGCGTTGCAGCGTGTTAACTCGCAAATTTAGAACAGGTCGTAAAACGAAAAATTTGTAAAAGATGTAACGTATAGGGTCCAAAGATGGACGTGGAAAAATGTTGGGGTTAAAAATAGAAAATGTTTATATAATTATGTAAAAGATAAAAACTATGGAGTTAAAAGTGTAAATGATGAAAACTATTGGGGTTAAAAGTATAAAAGATAAAAAAATTAAAAAGTTAAAAGTAAATAAAAATTGAAGATTAAAGGGGCAATTACATATATCCATGTAAACTTCATAAATTACATATATACCCAGCCAAAAATTTAATTTAGAGTAAACTTCTGTTTTGCTCCCTGTGGTTTGGTCACTTTAACGGTTTTACCCCAAACCTTTAAAAGTAGCCATTTTACTCCCTAATGTTTTGGTTTTGTTACCAGTTTGCTCCCTGCGGGGAGCAAAATGGAAAAACAAGCAATTTGGATGGAGTTAGAGGCGGGGAGCAAACTGGCAAAAAAAAAAAACCGAAACATCAGGGAGTAAAATGGCTATTTTTAAAGGTTTGGAGCAAAAACGTTAAAGTGACCAAACCACAGGGAGCAAAACGGAAGTTTACTCTTTAATTTACATATGTCCCCTTCTTAAAAATTTAAAATATCAAATATACCCATTTTACTAAAAATAATAGATTATAAGATTGACTGTTTTACCGTCTATTTTATTACATTAGTACGACTATTTTCAAATTCAGTTTCCATGACCAAAATTCCTTTGTAAACATATCATATTCATGACAGCAAAATACACAATCTTCCCCATTTTACCTCAAAATCCAAAACATTACTCCCCCCGTCCCATTAAAAGTGTCATATTTTGAATTTTCAAAGTCTTTATTTATAAACTTTGACCTTAAATAATTTTGTTTGTGTTAGATAATACTTGATGAAAGTTATATGATTTGAGTGTGTTTTACAAGTGTTTTTATCGGGTTAATTTTCATCAAGTTTTATATAACACAAAAAATATATAATTAAAGTCAAAGTTTATAAATAAAGACTTTGAAAATTCAAAATACGACACTTTTAATGGGACGGAGGTAGTACATCATTAGAATCACCAAAAATCAATATCACATAACCAAAACTTGTTTAATTAGTCTCGTTCTAGCAATCTGTCTCACGAGAAACTCGTGGAATCCGGTGACCAAGGTCGTCGTCAAACTCATCGGAATCATCTTCGATGATGTCTTCGAATCTGATTCGAACGGTAATCTTGCTCACTATCTTTGAGCAGTCCTAAGCGTTGACCGGCAGCGACGACCTCGTGGCTCCGATCTTCGATCAGAAGCACATTAAAAAACCCATCAGATAAGAAACACAATCAAACGCATCTGTACTTATCGGTTGGTTCTGAAGGATTGTCCAAGGGAGGAGGGAAATCAAAACTTTCGTTGTCAGTTAGTTCTAAACGATCGATCGTTGCGAGGGAATGAAATTAGAAACATTCGTCGGATTCGTCACTGAAGGAGGAGGGAAGTAGCTAAGCATTTGATCCAATCATGAGATTTTTAGTGTTTAGGGTAATTTTGTCAATTTGTTAGAAGAGGGGGATATATGTAATTTAGAATTTGGGTTGGGTAAATATGTAATTAGGGGGTGTTTGGCCTAGCTTTTATTTTTTTGGCTTATTTTTATATTTTAAAGTAGCTTATAGCTTATTTTCTTTCATTTGATAAGCTCTTTTTAAGTGTTTGTGTTAGCTTTTTTATTTAGCTTATGTTAGTAAAATGACCAAAAGGGGTATGATTGCATATTATCACATAACTTATATTTTATATGTATCTACTTTGTTTTTATGAGTTATACCATCATTTTGGATAAATTTATGTCGAGGATGACGTAAAACTTCTACAAAAATACATTAATATTCAACAAACATTCATCTTGGTTTGGTTAGATCTCCTACAATCATATCTCTAACTACACTCATGTATAAATCATATATTCTACATTGTGTACTTGTGTCTTCATTTACTTCATTAATGTCATTAGATCCTCGACCATTATTTGGAGTGTAAGATTCTTGTTGCGCCCTGGTAAATCCTTCATCACATGCATCTTTTTTTCTAATATAATTATGAATTGCAATAGATGCTAGCACGATCTTCACTTGTGTCTCGTAGGTGTAATTGACATGCATGTGTTGTAATATCTCTCATCTAGCCTTCCATACTCCAAAAGTTCGTTCAATGACATTTCTCAATGATGAATGATGGTAGTCAGGGGCGGACCTATGTGGACACAAGGGGGAGCGCCCGCTACCGCTTGGCGGGGAAAAATTTGACGTTTTTAGTGTAAATTTTGGAAAAATTTGACGTTTTTTCGATTTCGTTACCGCTTTTCTTATAAAACGTTCCTGCTTGGCGTGAATCCTAGATCCGCCACTGATGGTAGTTAAATATCTCTGACATCAGCAATTAGTAAATGATGCGTTACTTGTTTGCATTGTTTGCATGTATAACAGAGCTTTAAATTCATATAGCCAAAATAAGATTTTTTTAACAATAATATGACGTAAGCAATTAGAAATTAGGACTTATAGCCAAATTAAGATTTTTTTAACAATAATGAAACGGATTAAATGGTTTTTCATAACGACAGTAAATGATGCTTTTTCATTTGTATATACCCATGGGTAATGAATAACGACGGTAAATGGTGCGTCTTAATAAGTGGTTAAATTCACCATTCTTCAATATTAATCCACCACCATTTGAGGGCAAATGAGTAACTTACACCCTTACATAAATAAGCTTCTTCAAAATAATCTAAATAACCATCTTCTCATAAGCTTCTTCAAATTAACTTATATAAGCTAATAAGTATAAGCTTAAAAAGCTAAACCAAACACCTAGTTAAGCTTATTTTATAAAAAAAAAAAGCTAAAAAGGCTATAAACTTGATTAAAAAAGCCAGGCCAAACATCCCCTTAGAGTTAAAAATAAGAGGATATATGTAATTTTCCCAAGATTAAAATAATAAGCTAACAAAAGTCAAAGAAAAAATGAATAGTATTTTGGTGACAAAGAAAATAATTACAAATTAAGGTAGCGATACCTACATGACTTGCACCTGCTAATGTGGGGTTCGTCCACTTAGAAGAGGTATGTGCCTCTTAGGAGAGAGGTCTAGCAAAGGCAAACATTTTAGAATTATTGGTGTAATAGTGTAGGAGCAAGCGTCGTCATTCATAAGAGAGAAAAAAACATGACTTGCATAGTTGCACCTCTTAATTAAAAAGTGAATTAACTATTGGAATTTTCCTACGCTGTTATAACTTTTTCTTTATTTCAAAACATTTACTAATAGGGGTGCAAACGAGCCGAGCCAAGCCCGAGCCTTACCTTAATCGAGCTAGGCTCCTTACAACTTTCTGAAGCTCGAGCTCGACTCGATTTGAGCCTTGGATTTTGGGCTCGAGCTTGGCTCGTTAGTAAAACTTAAAACTCGAGCTCAGCTCGAAAGCTCGATCTAAGTATCTATGGCGTGAGTTGAAACAAGCTAAAGCTCAACTCGAGCACGTTTTTGGCTGTTAATGAACCCGGCTCGACTCGAGCTCGGCTCGATAGTTTAAGAACTCAATTAAAAAAGAACATCTAGATCATTCAAAAAGTAATACATAGTTTAAACCCTAAAGTATACTAAGCTTGATAAGGCTCGTCGAGCCTAAACGAGCCACACATACAAGGCTCGAGCTCGGGCTCGATATCTAACGGCTCGTTCGAGCTTTTTATTGAGCCGATCTCGAGTAGCTCGCGAGCCGCTTGGCTCGTTTGCACCCCTAGTTACTAATTTTTTTGAACGGCCAACATAATCAATCACGAGCACTCTCGGGGCACCCACTGGACCAAACGGAGTACTCCGAGAGTAACTCGAGTCCACCACCAATTCCGGGGAAAACCCGGTAACCCACCCGCCCATAGGCACGACGGTGAAATTACCGGTAAAACCCGTTTGGCTCAAGGATCGAACCCAGGTTTCCCTGGGTCTCCTATCATTGGCCACCAATGCCTCACTCTGCACCAAGTGGGAGTTGAACGTGCATCTCTCAAGAGATATGCAAGCCTTCCACCACTTGATCTAGAGATCATTGACCACGCCTAGTTACTAATAATCCAGTAATCTGCTAATTCAATAAACACTTTAATGTCGCATAAAAGTTTATGATATATATAATACACTTGATACTTGATTAACCGTCATAAAATTCTTCGTGATTTACCTGTTTATGTAAATCTTTCAACTTTATAACTATTAGACATGTACAATTTATATGCAGGGGTATTATGGACCTTTTGGATTGTAATTGTAAGAGGGTGTTTTGGGTATTTTCTTATAGCATTCCTTTTCATTTTGCCTACATATATATATATATATATATATATATATGAAAACTGTTAAAAGAGAGTTTGTTAGAGAGTATTTTGGATATTTTGTGTATGGTTTGATATGGTGAAGCTGAGATAGTTATTAAAGGTTGTTGTAACTTGTAATATTTAGATAAAAAGAATTAACTAATTAATAAAATTAAAAATTTCTTCTATATCTTCTTAATTAATATATCCTAATTAATGTCATATTTTGTAGAAACGAAGTCAAAAGCATTGGCCAAGGGGCTTGAACCACTTAAAGTTAAAGACTTGTCAAAGTTCCTTACTAGTGAACCAGAAGGTGCGTGTAAGGTGATAGAACTCTTGGTCGAAGGAACCAAGCGAGCACGCGCAGTGATATGGAACACATTCAAAGAACTAGAAGAAGGTGAACTCGAAGCTCTTAGCCAAGATATCCCTAACCCACATTTTCTAATAGGACCATTTCACAAGTACTTCCCAGCATCATCAAGCAGCCTCCTAGCACAAGACCAAACATCCATTTCATGGTTAGACAAACACCCACCCAAGTCCGTGTTATATGTAAGTTTTGGTAGTATAGTTAAGCTTGAGAAATCCGAGTTCCTGGAGATCGCATGGGGTTTGGCTAATAGCAAGCAACCATTTCTATGGGTTGTTAGACCAGGGTCCATAGAAGGATCAGAGTGGCTTGAATCTTTACCGGATGAGTTTTTGGAAAGAATTGTAGAAGGAAGAGGGTATATTGTGAAATGGGCTCCACAACAAGACGTATTAGCTCATCGTGCAACAGGTGGTTTTTGGACTCATAACGGGTGGAATTCAACGCTTGAAAGTATTTGTGAAGGGGTTCCAATGATTTGTTCCCCGGCTTTTGGTGATCAACTGCCAAATGCAAGATATGTAAGTGATGTGTGGAAGATTGGGGTGGAGTTGGAAAATGGGTTCAAAAGAGGAGAGATTGAAAGTGCAATAAAGAGAGTAATGGTCGATGATGAAGGGTTAGAGTTTAGGAATAAAATCAAAAACTTAAAATGGAAAGTAAACCGTTGCCTAGAGAAAGGTGGTTCCTCTTATTCATCACTTGAGGATTTGGTCAATTATATTATGTCATTTTAGTCGATGAAAAATACTAGATCCACAAGCATTATACTTTGGTCACAAATAACATTTTCAATATTAGAATAAAAGTACTTTCATAAATTCATCTATGTTGTTTAATGTAGTTATTTCTGGTTGTTAATATACTATTTGTCACACAATGATATAACAATGATGGTTGCCTTTTCTAGTTGTAAATAACTCAAATTCAAACAAAGCAAACTAATGATGTACGAAGACGTTTAAGGGATCCATAGAAAAGAACTTGCACGGAGGACATATAAATTCTTCTAAGACCACCCCGTAGTTGGGGTGGAATTGGGTGTGGAATGCCCCAAAAACGCCCCATAAAGCCTATCACACCGCCCGGGGCGTTTTTTGCCTTTTTTGATGGCGTTTCCTCAAACACGTCTAAGATGAATTTGAATGGCCAATCAGGTCCTCTTACATCTATTTTGAACCATTTTTTAACTTCAAAAAAAGAAATTAAAAATCAGATTTCCTCATATTTTAACAAATCTCCATTACACCCTTTTTTAACTTCACCACCCATAATGCCATATGTGCAACATATCACTTCGTGCCCAAAAAAGAGGCATTATGTCACTTCTAACAAGTGAAACACACGATTTCAAAACAGTAACATACACATGGCATTTATGCCATAAATAGTACAAAACTTTCTATGTTAACTTTGAAAACAAGAAAATATTTACAACACCATGTTGAAAAATGTTGTGACATTCTCCCTTATATTTACAACCATGTATTCGAATCTTCACCAAGTGACTGATCAAGAGCAACCTCTAACATCCGATGGCCTTCCCGAAAGTACATGTAGCGAATCCAGGATTTTGGTCAATGGGGACCAAAAGAAAAAAAAAAAAACCAACAGTACCCAGTAAGTCCCACAAATAGCAAAGTTATTGGTGGGGTCTGGGAAGGATGGGATGTAGACAAATCTTACCTCTATCCATAGGGATAAAGATGCTGCTTCCAAAAAGACCCCCGACTCGAAACCAAACATCAAGCAAACAATGCGAACTACAGATCTAGCAATACGAATCCACCCATCACATAATAAGTGGTAACCGACTAACATAGTAGAATAGACACAGCTATAGCCCCTAAAGCAATATATATATAGGGCTGCAAACGAACCGAGCGAACACAAACAAGACCTTGTTCATGTTTGTTTGTTAAGAAATATATGTGTTCGCGAACCGTTCACGAACACTTATCGAACGAGATTCTATATCAGTATTCGTTTGTTAAGGAAATGAACTTGTTCGTGTTCGTTTATGTTTGTTTGTTAATTTTAGGCAACGAACGTTGACAAACACAAATGAGCACAAACTAATGTTCATGAACACAAATGGAAACAAACGAACACAAACAATCGTTCATGAAGAGAATATACAATACATCGACACTTATTAGATATTTAGTTTGTCGGAATTTTGAAGTATTTAAATAAATATAAAAACTAAAAACACTAATGAAGTATCGAACACAAACGAACACGTTTTCGAACGTTCACGAACATAAACGAACGAACGAACGCGACCTCTGTTCATGTTTGTTCATTTAACTAAACGAACGAAATTTCTTGTTCGTGTTCTTTTGTTCAATAAATGAACGAACACATACGACTTTCCTGCCGAACGGTTCACGAACCGTTCGCCGAAAGTTTGGTTCATTTGCAGCCCTCTCCCCCCTATATATATATATATATATATTATGGTTGCAGAAATCGGCCTAGGCGGCCGATTAATCGGCGCCTAGGCGCTAGGCGGTCATCTACTGCCTAATTTTGAGCTAGGCGGTCAATTAATCGGTCATGGTCAAAAATTGGTCAAAATCGGTCCTAGGCGGTCAAAATCGGTCCTAGGCGGTCAAAAATCGGTTTAATCGGACAGTATTAGTCGGTCAAAATCGATCAAAATCGGTCCTAGGCGGTCAAAATTGGTCAAAATCGGTCAAAATCGAACCATACTATCTGAAACTTGAAGTATTTATGTGAATTTTGAAGTATTATTTTTATATTATTGGGTATATATATATAATTTTGAAAAAATACATATAAAAATCCCATTCCGATTAATCCCGATTAATCCCTAGGCTGTACCTCACCGCCCGACTAGCGCCTAGCGCCTTCTACAACATTGTATATATATATGGGGTATGGTTCTAGAGTGAACACTAGGTTGAGAGTGAACTATGTGAACTAATCTGGGCCATTGGATTACATCATCTAAAGTTTTTAAACAATGGCAAGATTGTAAATATAATGTTGTAACTTCCATTTAAAATAATTGACAGAGGGTATTTGCGTCTTTTGTAAATTGCATTTATTAAACAATATAATCAAAATCCCTAAAATCTCGCTAATTTCCGTATATACAAGATACACATCTGTTAGTGTATACACATGTGTACAGTTTCGCTAGTATCAGTTTATACAAGATACACATCGGTTAGTTTATACACATATGTACAGTCTCGCTAACTATCAGTTTATACAAGATACACAACTGTTAGTTTATACATATGTGTACAATCTCGCTAACTGTTAGTTTATACACATGTGTACAGACTTTTATACATCCATGTATTATATTTAGAAATGGTTACATATGTGTATATTAACAACATATAGTATATTATACATGCTCACGAATAGATTCATATAAAAATTATGAAATTAATGAAAACGAAATAAGTAACATGTATGCAAAAATAAATAACTTTATCACATATTAAAAAGGGAAATTGGCCTGTAATAATCCCACCTAGACCTTATTGGCCATTAATAATCCCAACTTAGAATATTCCCCTCACCAGTCCCACCTTTCACCTATTTTTCCTACAATGGTCCCCCGTTAAAAAAATTTAACGGAGTTAAGCTTTTTCCCAAATTACAAACAAATTTTTTAGGGCTTTTGATTAGAACAACGATACGAATCCATTGATGTAAAACTTGCCTCGAAACGGTGCTTCAAACGATGAAAACGACGCTTCAATTCTGGTGTTTAAATTTATAATTAACCAAAATCAAGTCACTTGGAGCACCATTTCGAGGCAAGTTTTACATCAATTGACTCATATCGTCGTTCTAATCAAAAACCCTAAAAAATCTATTTGTAATATGGAAAAAAGCTTAACTCTGTTAAGTTTTTTTAACGGGGGACCGTTGTAGGAAAAATAGATGAAAGGTGGGACTGGTGGAGGGAATATTCTGAGGTGTGATTATTAATGGCCAATAAGGTCTAAGTGGGATTATTACAGGCCAATTCCCCTATTAAAAAAGTTAATGCCCAAAAATAACTACAATTTCAACCTCAGGGAAAAATTTTCAATATTTATTGAAAATTATAAAAAGTTAAAAACAATATATTATGATATCTATATATACAGATAATAAAAAAAACAATATTCAAGTTAAAATTAAACCAAAATCTATGGATAAAGAAATGAGTGCTACAAATATTTGGAAATTAAATAATTTGTAAACATAATATTTCCAAAAAAATTTGAAAAAAATAATAGTTTTGTCTTTATCATCTTCTTGAATGATAAGAATACCTACAATATTCTTTAATCAACTTCAACATATGAGATGTAGAATGATAATGTCATAATCCATGATTATCTAACAAAATTTAAAGCTCTTCAATCTCTTATAATTAAAATAATGGAGAAATAATTAAAAATGAGAGAGAGAGAGAGAGAGAGAGAGTTAAGAGATGAGAAAATTAAGGGATTTTAATTAAACATACTTGGCTAATGTCAATCTTACCCTTTTAATCTAAAAGATGATCAATGGCCAAGATTAGTTCACTCAGTTCACTCTCAAGAAGTTCACTTTTAAACCTAATCATATATATATATGTGTGTGTATATATATATATACATACACACACAAAAGATGATAAACACATGTAAAGTCCACCTGAAAAGTAGGAAATATTAACCCTAACCCAAAAATCTCAGACACCTCATTACACTCTCCTAAAAATCCTTAACCTTAATCTTACATCTCCACGAACTCTTATCCTGGACCATGTTCTCAGAAAGGTGCAACTCTAGCAAATCTTTCCTAATCCGCTCCTCCTAAGTCAGTTTGGGCCTTCCTCTACTCCTCCTACCCTCCACATAAAGTGCTTCCACTACTCTAACCGGTGTCGTCACCGGCCTCCTCTTCACATGCCCAAACCATCTCAATCTCCCCTCCTTAATCTTACTTGATATACTAGTCAGCCCTAGTCTTTCCCTAAAAACCTCATTTCTCATACGCTCTAGCCTTGTGTGCCCACACATCCACCGTAACATCCTCATTTCTGCCACCTCCATCTTGCGTGTCTGAGTCTTTTTGATAGCCCAACAATCTGTTACATATAACATAGCAAGTCTAATTGCAACCTTATAATTTTTCCCTTTAATTTAGTTGGGAACCTCCTGTCACGCAATACCCCAGCGGCTGCTCTCCACCTACACCAGCCAGCTTGGATACGATTGGCAACGTCACTATCTATGTCCACATACTTTGTACAAACGACCCTAAATATTTTGTGAGTGCATAATGTCTATTACTTCCGTCAATCACGTGCCGTAGCTTAAACGAATGATACAAGACTGGGATTGAATAGAAGAGTGCATAATATGAAGTTAAGATAGCTTTGTACGAAGCCAACAACTTCGTACGAAGGCACTGCACAAGTCTTCGTATAAAGCCAGTTGTCTATATATATATGAGTCTTGTGTTAGTCATTTATAACTTTGAGCAACTTTGAGGCGAAGCTCTGCTTGTTTGTTTTCGTGGTGTACAACTGTTATATCAGCAATAGAAAACAACTTATAATTACATCTTCGTGTTCATTCCACACACGTGATTGGATTCCATACATTTCACGTGTCGGTACGCATTCAACGTCAAGGAATTCATCCAGATCCTGAATTCACAAGTGGTATCAGAGCAGGTGTTTGATTGCACGGATTGAAGACACGAAGATTCAAGCAACTACATCAGAATCAGAGACAAATCTCTTCATTTTCTTCTACTCATCTTCTACACTTTCTTTTTGAACTTAAAACTCAAATTTACAACGTTTCCACGGTTAAAATCAGCTAATTTTTTGATATGTTGTGCTAAAACTGTTGTTAATCAATCCTACAAATTTTCAGATCAAAATTCGACCAAAATCTGACTCAATTCAATAAAAAACCATGAAAACCGTAACATTGTTTGTCGCATCTTAGCTTCGTACGAAGCCACACATTGCAGCTTCGTACGAACCTAGAAAACTTGGTGTTTGAGATATAAGTACCTTCGTATGAAGCCATACATCTAGCTTCGTACGAATGCACATTTCTGTCTGATTCTCTTATTTCGTAGCTCCGTAAGAAGACGCTATTCTAGCTTCGTACGAACAGACTGTATTGGGCATTTTCATTCTTGAATTGTCTAAGTGTTTGTGTGTTTGCAGATGATCATGGACAAAAGGGTGTTCAAACAGAGCTGAGAGGAAGAAAAGGCACAAGGTTATTTGAGTCATGTATACGATGCTTACAAAGAAGCAAGACGTGTTAATAGATGGTGTCGAGAAAAAGAGTGTTATGTTGATCCCAAAGGAAATCCGACAGTTGATCCTGATGAGGTAGATTTTGATGCATTAGTTGTTGCAATTCCAACTGTTGGAGTTTGGTGTCGAGGGCTTAGAGAAATTCCACACTACCGAGAAAAGGTAGAGGAAGAAATCAACAAGGTGATTTATGCGAGCTTAGAAAAGAAGAAGAAGAAGACAGTGGAGGAAATTGTTAATGAAAGTCAAAAGTTGGTGAATGAAGTGAAGAAAGCTGATAAAAAGGCAGAGGAACCTGTTGCTGAAGAAAAGCAGGTGAAGGAAGAAAGCCAGAAGCAGACAGCAGAAGAAGGTGTGACAAAAGAAATAATTCAGACTGAATCTTCTAAAATGATAAATAAATTCGATCATAAAACTGATGAACAGTGCAAGAAATGCATGGAAATGTGCAAGGCTTGTACTGAAAAGGATGAAAATCTAAGATCTAGAGGCATTGAGTTTACTAAAATAGAAAATATTTTCAAAGAAAAATGTAATGAAATGCTAGAAAATGAGAGATTTTTGAAAGAAAAAGAAAAAGAGCTAACACAAAAATGTGAAAATCTTGAAAAATAAAATGAAGTTTTAAAACAAAAGTGTTTAGCTGATTGCAACGAATGTATTCCAAAAGATAAAACTATTCAAGAGTTGTAAAAAGAATATGATGGAATGAAATTGTCATATCATACAGTAAAAGAAGCTTATGAAATTTTGAAAAGTAAAGTCACAAGTCTAGATAATAGATTGTCAGCATGTCTAGAAACAACTCAATTTTTTGAAGCCAGATATGAAGGAAAACAAAAAGTTTTAAATAACTACACTGATGAAGTTGCTAAACTTAAACAAGAACTGGCTGAAAAAGAAAAATTAGTTAACAAACTTCAAAGTTATCATGCTTCTTCATATATTCTGGAACGTATTTTCAACATCACACCAGATGGTAAAAAGTCTGAAAAGAATAAAAAAGGAATTGGGTCAGAATACCATCCGGTTCCACCACCGTTGGAGGATAATTATACATTCTATGATGGCGAAAATGTGGAAAAAGCAATTAACATGGTTGACCAATTACCTGACAACATTGATGTGACTTACACCAAATCTGATGATCTTAATGATTCAGAGGTGGTAGGTAAGGTTGTTGAAAGCGTTCTGACATAGGAGTCTACCAAAACAGATAAGTCTGAGTCACATGACGAAAATGAGGGAAGTTTTCATCAAACTTATCATAAAAATTCAAAATCTGAGAAAAATGCGAACAATGATCCGATAGGATTGGCGTATACCATGATTGGATCGGACAAACTATTCTCAGATATTAAAGCCCCGATTCAGAATGTGATTTCAGATAAGATTGATAAAGTTTTCAAACTGGTATAAATTGAAAAGTTTAAATTTCAAAATTTGCTTTGAAAGAGCAAGAAGTCTTTTTATAACAAACCTGTTATTACAAGAAAAACATGAAGGCTGGGTTAGGTTATAAGAAGAAATAGAATCAAAAACTATTTGAAAAGAAAAATTATCAGAAAAAGATGAACTTTGTTCACGGAACAAGTTCTGAGGAAGAGAAAGAACTCCAATTTAGACGACAGTCTAATGAAGAGTTATATGCTCAAAAGAAGCAACAACAACAGGCCAAAGATGTTTCCAAGAAAACATTTTTTAAATGTGATCAAATTGGACATCTTGGTCGCAAGTGTCCTAATCCGAAGCCTGTTGATGTTAAGAAAAAGAAGGTTGAGGTTGAGAAACAAAGATCAACCATGTTTGATTCAAAACAAACTTGGAGTTACAACACAAACAAGTTTGCTTCAAATCAAACTTGGAAATCAAATCCAACCAGATTTGATTCAAAACAAACCTGGAAGTCTCAGATACCCAGATTTCGAACAACACAAATTTGGAAAACAACTGTTGATATGATAAAACCAAACCAGTGTTGGAAACCAAAAGTTTTTGTTCAAAATCAAAACATGTAAAATGAATCAAGATTTTATAAAATGAATGTTTTAAAAGGTCAAACGTGGGTGGTCAAGAAAAGGACTTCTGAAAATGAGAAAATTAAAGAAGATGTTTTGGAAAAGAATGATAGAAATTATCCAGTGTTACCTGGAAAGATTTATGTTCAACTACCTGAGTCAAAGCAGGCTTGGGTTGCTTTGTTCAAGTAATCAATTGAGGTGAATGTGCAGGCGCTCCTGAAGACTGTTGACTGTCAAGATGAGGAGAGGAGCAGCCTGGTACGAGAGGAGGCTGGACCCTGCAACTGAACACAGGGAGTTTGTTTGTTTCTGTATATAAATAAACCATATTTCTAAAAATACTAAAAATCGAAAAATTTAAAACCAAAAATATGTTTTATTTTGTTAAAAACTGAAAAATCAAAAATATGTTAGTTTTTAAATTTGTCAAAAATAAAAAATTTTCAAAAATAGGTTGATTGAATATGCCGAAACCCTCACGGCTGAACAAACATGATTATTTCACAAGATTGAAAAACGGTTTTCAAACTGTCAAAAATTAATGTGTTGTATATCATGGGGTTATTTTCTGCAAATCAGAGCATGTGAAGCAGAATATGGATGGCGAGACAAAGCTATCTACATCGATTATCAAATTTTCTTTAAATGTTTTTAATTTTAGGGGGAGTAAGAAATTTCTAAAAATACAAAAACATTTGAAATTTTGAAAAAGCCAACAACATGATAAAATTCAAAAATGAGTTTTGTGTAAAAAGAGGAAATGATAGTACATTAGTAGCCAATCACAGTACGCTAAAGAAATGGAAAGTTAAATGTGATAAACGATCTCACTAATGATATGTTAGTAGGTTTTTACACATTTAGTAGATTGATTTCGAGGTATAAACCTAAATCAATAAACT